>QRFJ01000762.1:149326-229254 GCA_006176705.1 Cocos nucifera
GTCATGCACCTATTGGAGAGCTGGTGGGGGCCTGTCCCCTACCAGAACCTGGCAAGGAGGAGGGCGCACGCCACCCTTGGCGTGTGCCCAAGTTGGAGGCGCCTAGGAGTCCCTGTTGGACAGGGACTCCATCTCCTTTTTGGATTCCAATTAGAGTTCTCCTAAGAACCAACTTTGACTGGTCTTAGGCACCCTCTAAGGAGGAATCCAGGGGACTCTATTCCCACCAATCAGATTTAGATCTGATTTCACAAAGAGTTGTGATTGGTTGGGAAGAAGAGGAGTTGGATCACAGCAGTCTATAAATAAGACCCTGCGCCCAACTCAAAGAATATTGAGAATTGAAAATTCCCATGCCCCAAGGCTGCCTCTCCCCTCTTCCTCCATGCCAAACCCACCTTCTCCCTCTCCTCTCCATGTCCAAAAGAGTTTTGGAGCTTGGTTGGTGCGATCCAGATCAGAGAAAGGCGACTGAAAGCTAGAAGGCTGCACTGCTGCAAAGGACGACTGCTGATCTTCAAAAGGAGTTTTGAAGATCCTCCAGATCAGATCCAGATCTAATTTTTGGAGATGTGATAGAGAAGAAGAGGATCTCCAGATCCAGCCTGAGTGGATATCGGTAGAGGCCAGGCACTTGCGTGGCTAGATCCAGAACCTTCCGCTGCATTACAGGATCATCAACGGGTAATAGGATTACCCACTTCAAGGTAAATTAAATTTGATTTAATTTATCTAATTTTATTTTAATTATTAAAATAATAATAATTAGATCTAAAATATCTTAGATCTGATTAGATCAAAGAAAAAAAATTTTTGAAATATATCTCTTGATCTGATCAGATCTGAACGAACCTGGTCCGAGAAATCAGGATTTTCCTTCAACTGGTATCAGAGCCAAGGTTCTAAAAGTATTTAGATCTAATTTTAAATTTATTTTAATTAAAAAATAAGTGAATTTTAGATGTCACATGAGATGTGATCAGATCTAAAATCAGAAAAAATTAAAATTAAATGAATTTGGATCTAAGATTAGAAAATATGCATGACTAGTTCTAAAATAGAATAGTTCTATAGAATAGTCTTGCATGTTTTTAATTTAATTTGATTAAATCATATTTTAGATCTATTTATTTACTATTTTTTGATATTATAATGGTTATAATAACATCTAAAAAATAGTAAATAAAAATTATTTAATTTTAAATATCATATGAGATATGATTGATGCATGTCTAGACTAGTTGTAGAATAGTTCTACATAATTATCTAGATTAGAATTTATTTTGATTAGATCAATTTAAATCTAATTTTTTAGATTATTATGAGATAATTTAGATCTAAAAATATGCATGATTCGATACATGAGATGTATGCAAAATATGCCATGATTAGATCTAATTTGTATATGAGATATATGATATAGATCTAAAACTGTTTTTGTAGTATTGCATGTTCCTGATTAAGGCGTTCCTCTTGGCCGTCCGGTCATAAGAATGAAGAAGGGTTTAAAGGCCCTCTCTTCCCATTCGATGGGGTGTTCTTATGATGTGTAGGGGTGCTGCGTGTTCGTCCTTAATCAGAAACCCAAAACTTACTTTCTGCAAAACCCTAGATCCTGAAACCCTAGGATTTATTGTGCATATTTTGTTTATGAACCCTACTTAATTAAAAATTAAGATTATGAAATATTAATTAGGTCTAAAATTGAGAATTTTAGATCTAAGACATATTCATAATACTGGGTTCGGGCTTGGGTAGCTCAATTAGGTCTAAGCGGTTGATCAAACCGAATCAAGAGTTGGTTAGATGGGATCAACAATGCTTAAATTGACCAGCCTAATAGGATTAAGTCTGGGTCAAGATCGAGTCACGATCAAGCAAGACCTAATTAGGCTCAGAGGTTAGAGTCTGGATTGTAGGCTAACCCAATTGGTTCTGGCTCAACAATAATTTGGTGTCTAAGGTAAGTTTGGCACATACGACCGACTGATTTTTAATTGGAAGCTACTCGACCTGAATGCATTCTTGTACGAGTTAATGGCATATTCCTTCCACCGATCTCACTTACCTGGCCATATCTGTTGACACAGTTCTGATCTGAGGTGGTCAATAATCCGAGCTAACCCATGCCACTAGGTTAGTCATAATTGTTATGACTATGACAAGTCTAGTTTAATGAGACCTGAATCAATTCTCCCTAAGAAAAGATTAAGTCTGAGGTCTTCCACCATTGTAGATGTGCGGGCCCTTCCCGGGGTTGATTGTTCTCGGCTGGATACAGTGGCTCAGTTGCACCGAAAGATGCAACCATGTCTATTAGGCATTGGATGCTATGGGCTGGAGGATGAGTTGGGCTCAATATTTTGGATACGGTGAGAGACTCAATTAGGAACCCAGTCTATGCAAATGGTGGGTCTGACTTAACTAAGGAGTGGATCAATATTTCGGATACGGTGAGATTCATGAATTAGAGACCAAGTTTGGGTGCACCATGATTAGAGAATCATTGAACAAGAGTTGTTCACTCATTGGCTAACCCATCACCAATAACTGTTAGGTGAGGTGATGAGTCAGTTGGTGAGACCGCACCACCCACTAGAAATCATTAATCATGGAGATTTTTGCATCTCTACAGAGGGAGTGTAGGGATCCGAGAAAATAGTGGAAGCTAATTTGTTTAAAAATAAAATCCCTAAATAAATTGGTCAAGTCATAATTACAGTATCTAACTAGAATCTTTGACTCTCTATAGAAAAATGTCTGCGTCCAACCCATTGGCACGTATCCTGGACACACATAGACTGACTGGACCCAATTATAAAGATTGGCTCAGGAACTACAAAATTATTTTGGGTTTCGAGAAGTTAACCCATGTATTGGACCAGGACCCTCCCACCTTACCAGCCCGTCCATCCACTTGAACAGAGAGCATCTCTGAAAAAATGGATAGACGAAGATAATAAGGCCAGATATTACATGTTGGGCTCGATGTCTGATGAGCTCCAGCGCCAACATGAAGATATCGGGACTGCTCGCCAAATGTTGGCTCACCTGCAGGAGATGTTTGGTGAACAGAGTCGCGCAGCCAAATATCAAGTCACGAAATGACTTTTTAAGGCTAAGATGCATGATGGGCAGTCAGTCCAAGATCACTGTCTGATGAATGATCAAGGACATGGAAGAGCTTGAGAAGCTCGGTGTGAAGTTAGACTTGGATCTGCAGAATGATATTATTCTGCAATCCTTGACTGATGCATATGGGCAATTCATCATGAATTACCACATGCATAAACTTCAAAATTCCTTGGCCGAATTAATGAATATGCTGGTTACCGCTGAGCTTTCTATGAAAGGTTCTAAAGGCTCAGTTCTTGCTATGGAATGGACTTCTTCCAAAAGAAAGTCTTATGGAAAGAAAAAGAAGTCTGTGAAAAAGCAGAAGGTGGAAGGAGCAAAGAAGAAGAAGGCAGAGCCGAAGAAGAAAGGCCGATGTCAAAGGAAAGTGTTTCCATTGCAACAGCGACGGCCATTGGAAGCGGAACTGCCCTACTTACCTGGCCACCCTGAAGAACAAGAAGGAAGGTCCTTCTGGAGGTATGCTCGTTATTGAGTCTAACCTTACGGTTTCTTCTGCATCCAGTTGGGTGCTTGACTCTGGTTCTAGTGCTCATCTGTGCACTTCCATGCAGGGTCTTGAGGATAGCAGGAGGCTGAGGGATGGAGACATGATCCTACGCATCATCGGTAATGGAGCAAGAGTTGCTGCAGTAGCCGTGGGAACATACCCTCTTCGATTACCATCTGGTTTAGACTTAGTTTTGAAAGACTGTTATTATGTGCCTGCAGCTAGCAGGAATTTGATTTCTGTTTCATGCTTAGCACTAAGAAGGCTATGTGATTACCTTCTTTAAGGACCATTGTAACATTCTTTATGAAAGAAATAAAATTGCAAATGGTTTCCTTATTAATGGTCTTTATCAGCTACATATTGATGTACCTATTCTAACTATCGAGCAAAACGTGAATGCCAAACGACCTAGGGATAGTCCAAATGATAGATATCTATGGCACCTGAGATTAGGTCATATAGCAGAAGATAGGATCAACAAATTGGAGAAAAATGGGCTATTGAGTCCATTGACTTTCGAGTCATATCCAACTTGTGAATCTTGTCTTCAAGGCAAAATGACTAAACTCCCTTTTGTTGGACATGGGGAAAGAGGGCCACAGATCTCCTTGCCCTAGTACATACTGATGTGTGCGGCCCATTTGATGTGCCGGCTAGAGGCAATTTTGTCTACTTCATTACCTTTATCCGATGATCTGTCTAGGTATGGGTATGTGTATCTTATGAGACACAAGTCTGAAGCTTTTGAAAAGTTCAAAGAATTCAGACATGAAGTAGAAAAACAAACTGAAAAACCCATTAAGGTTCTTCGATCAGATCGAGGAGGTGAATACCTTAGCCGGAAATTCCTAGACTATCTCAAGAAAAATGGCATAGTCTCTCAATGGACTCCACCAGGAACACCTCAACTCAACGGGGTTTCAGAATGGAGAAATCGGACTCTATTGGATATGGTTCGATCCATGATGAGCTTCACAGACCTCCCTGATTTTCTTTGGGGACACTTCATTGTTAACTTCAATTTATCTACTGAATAGGGTTCCCTCTAAAACCGTTCCTACCACACCGTATGAGATATGGCATGGTAAGAAACCAAGTCTGAGTCATCTCAGAATTTGGGGTTGTCCGGCTCATGTCAAAAGACAACAAGCGGACAAGTTAGAGTTTAGGTCCTTTAGAGCTCGATTCATAGGATATCCTAAAGAGTCATTAGGATACTATTTCTACATTCCAGAAGACCACAATGTGATTGTGAGTCGACATGCCATCTTTCTTGAAAAATAGTTTATTCAAGATAGCGGCATTGGAAAGCAGATCAAGCTTGATGAGAAAGTCTCACAAGTACAACGAGCTAAGGACCAATTGGAACCAAATCAGGTTGAGCCAATAAGAACACTACCTCCTCCACCTCGTAGATCGGAAAGAGTTTCCCATCCCCCTGAAAGATACTTAGGTATTATTTCAGAGGAAAGTAGAGAAAATGTTCCTCGTAGGTAATGGTGCTCATGGTGATGATCCCAAAACCTACAATGAGGCGATATCAGATATCGACTCCGAGAAATGGCTAGAGGCAATGCAGTCAGAAATTGACTCGATGCACTCAAACCAAGTCTGGACCTTGGTAGATCCACCAGAAGGTATAGTACCTATTGGGTGTAAATGGATCTTCAAGAGAAAGATTGGTGCAGATGGGAATGTGGAGACATTCAAGGCTAGACTAGTGGCAAAAGGTTATAGTCAATGCGAAGGCATTGACTATCAGGATACCTTTTCCCCAGTGGCTATGCTAAAATCCATCCGCACATTGCTT
Source organism: Cocos nucifera (assembly GCA_006176705.1). Lineage (NCBI taxonomy): Eukaryota > Viridiplantae > Streptophyta > Magnoliopsida > Arecales > Arecaceae > Cocos > Cocos nucifera. The sequence continues at coordinate 154,765 of QRFJ01000762.1, forward strand.
GCCGTTGCAGCCTATTTCGATTATGAAATATGGCAAATGGACGTGAAAATGGCATTCTTAAATGGATATCTTGAGGAAGATATCTATATGGAACAGCCGCTAGGTTTCACATCCAGTGATACTGATCACAAGGTTTGCAAGCTGCAAAGGTCCATATATGGACTTAAGCAAGCATCTCGGAGCTGGAACACTCATTTCAATGATGTGATCAAAAAGTTTGGTTTCATCAAAAATGAAGAGGAACCATGTGTTTTCAAAAAGGTCAGTGGGAGCGCTGTTGTCTTCCTCGTATTGTACGTGGATGACATCCTCCTTATTGGGAATGATATTCCCATGTTGACAACAGTCAAATTATGGTTGTCCAAGGAATTCTCCATGAAAGACCTAGGTGAAGCATCCTTTATTCTAGGAATTAAGGTCTATAGGGATAGACCGAATAGGATGCTAGGACTTTCACAGAAGATGTACATAGAGAAAGTACTAAAGAGGTTTAGTATGGAAAACTCTAAGAGGGGATTAATACCCTTCAGACATGGTATTCATCTTTCCAAGAAGATGTGCCCTAGCACACCTGAGGAAATAGAATGCATGAGCAAGATCCCTTATGCTTCTGCAATAGGGAGCCTCATGTATGCCATGCTATGTACACGACCTGATATAGCCCATGCTGTGAGTGTCACAAGCAGATATCAGTCAAATCCAGGTGAAGAACACTGGACTTCTGTGAAATGTATCCTTAAGTACTTGAGAAGAACTAAGGATATGATGTTGGTCTTTGGTAATGGAGAACTCCAAGTCCAGGGATACACAGACTCGGATTTCATGTCCGATATAGATGATCGAAAGTCGACATCTGGGAGTCTGTTTGTGTGCAATGGTGGTGCTGTCAGCTGGAAGAGTTCCAAGCAAACTGGTGATAGCAGATTCCACCATGGAAGCAGAATATATCGCTGCATCAGAGGCTGCGAAGGAAGCATTCTGGTACAAGAAGTTTGCTGCAGAAATTGGAGTAATGCCATCAGATGCCATTCCTCTATACTGCGACAACAATGGCGCCATAGCCCTTGCTAAGGAGCCGAGGTCTCACCAGAAATCCAAGCACATTGAGCGGCGATACCACCTCATCCGCGATTACCTCGAGAAGGGTTACGTCGAGGTCAAGAGAGTCAACTCCACAGATAATGTGGCAGACCCACTTACAAAGCCGTTGGGCCAGCAGAAGATCGAAGCCCACCTTGAGAAGATGGGACTTAGACTTGTAGCCAATTGGCTTTAGGACAAGTGGGAGATTGTTAGATATATGTGCCCTAGAAGCCAGAATTGGCTGACACTTGTAATACACTTCTAGGGGCAAAATTATAATTTTGACTAATAATCAATAAAATGGGTTATTTTCTATCACATATGTGTATTTAGTGTCTGTGATACATCCTTTGAGTTAATGGTAATGATAATTCATATTTTCAAGAGTTGAAAATTTAAGACATGAATAATCATTATTAACTCATAAAATGCTCCCGACCATAGGATCATCACGAGGATGGTGATTGATCCGAAAGGTTGGTGTACAATCGCTTCTCTTTAGTAGATGAGTCTTGAGTCTACGGTGTGGAGACACCGGAGCGAGAGTACAGGTACTCGTTAGAGAACGAGGGCACTGAGCGTGACCACCTCGAGTAGTCATTAGGGAAGTCTACCTTCTCGTCAATGACTGACTCGATGCTGCAGTAGTGTGTCTGGTTCTTTGACCTGAGGTGCATCGGCAGTAGTTCACCTTGAGGGTGTTATAGTTTGACTACACCATTACTCGGTCTCCTAGCCATATGGAACCTGAGGTGTATGTTGGCTATAGCATGTTCATTGTAGGAACTGGATTGCATCAAGATGGAATCTATCTACCTCGGTGGTAGAGGAGCAGCCCTATGATGATCATGAGAATCAAGTCCAGAAGTCCCATGGCCATGGCAGAGTGAAATAATAGAAAGAGTTTCTATTTAGATTTTCACATCGGACTTGAATCGAATGATTACATCATATGACAGAGACTAGGGTTTGACGAGTTCACCTTAACCCTAATCTGATCGGGGCTCAAGATAGAAGAACTTAATCACACAGGTAGCTGCACCAAGAGGTTCGCATTCAGCTCTGATGGGTTGCCACCATATACTGCTAGGTGTCACTGGTGGATTTTGGGAGCAATTAGAATGATTTAGATGATCGATCATTCTAGCTGTTCGAATCAGAAGAGTTCTGATCCATCGAAAGGAGTTTCGATGATGTCGATGATAGAGATCATGACATATCCCATTACCATACAGAACTGAACCTAACTGGGTCACACAAACAAGGGTTTGAATCTGGTGATCATCAATTGAACTGATCTAGTTCAATTGATCTGAATGAGATTCAATTAGGTTCAAGAAAATCGTGCTAGCACTCGATTGAACCTAACGTTCTTCTTTTACTATCATAAATAAGTTGTCCTGACTGAGCCAAAGGAGTTTGTGCTCAATCAGAGGCCTTCACTATGGTCTGACTGGAGGTTGTCCAAGTCAGAAAAGGTTGTCTTATTTTGTAAGACATTACCTGCCATTTTTGGTCACCTGCCATTTCTCGTTCTTTGACTTTGGTCAAAAGTCTGACCTTTGACTGGTCAAATGTTGACCATTGACACTTTGACTTCTTGTCCACATGTCATGCACCTATTGGAGAGCTGGTGGGGGCCTTGTCCCCCTGCCAGAACCTGGCAAGGAGGAGGGCGCACGCCACCCTTGGCGTGTGCCCAAGTTGGAGGCGCCTAGGAGTCCCTTGTTGGACAGGGACTCCATCTCCTTTTTGGATTCCAATTAGAGTTCTCCTAAGAACCAACTTTGACTGGTCTTAGGCACCCTCTAAGGAGGAATCCAGGGGACTCTATTCCCACCAATCAGATTTAGATCTGATTTCACAAAGAGGTTGTGATTGGTTGGGAAGAAGAGGAGTTGGATCACAGCATAGTCTATAAATAAGACCCTGCGCCCAACTCAAATTAAATTGAAAATTGAAATTCCCCATGCCCCAAGGCTGCCTCTCCCCTCTTCCTCCATGCCAAACCCACCTTCTCCCTCTCCTCTCCACGTCCAAAAGGAGTTTTGGACCTTGGTTGGTGCGATCCAGATCAGAGAAAGGCGACTGAAAGCTAGAAGGCTGCGCTGCTGCAAAGGACGACTGCTGATCTTCAAAAGGAGTTTTGAAGATCCTCCAGATCAGATCCAGATCTGAATTTTTGGAGATGTGATAGAGAAGAAGAGGATCTCCAGATCCAGCCCGAGTGGATACCGGTAGAGGCCAGGCACTTGCGTGGCTAGATCCAGAACCTTCCGCTGCTTACAGGATCATCAACGGGTAATAGGATTACCCACTTCAAGGTAAATTAAATTTGATTTAATTTATCTTAATTTTATTTTAATTTATTAAAATAATAAGAATCAGATCTGAAAATCCCAGATCTGATTAGATCAAAGAAAAAAAATTTTTGAAATATATCTCTTGATCTGATCAGATCTGAACGAACCTGGACGAAAATCAGGATTTCCAAGTTACAGAACTTAACTTTTATAAAAAGTTCATATGAAACCACATTAAACCAAATTTTAAAGTACAAATTGCTTTACCAGGTCCCAATGTAGCAATAAGAAGATTCTTATTTCCACATGCTAAAAAGCATATTGATAAGGGGCACACGCCTAGGAAGGCATGCACCCATGGATAAAGCATCTAGAGTCCCGTACAGATGGGACTCCATTTGCTTCGAGGATTCTACTTGGATGGCACCTAGAAGACTACTTTGATCCAGTCTTGGTGCCATCTAAGGATGATACAGAGGGGCTCTCATTTGATTAGATCAGATGATGTCATCCCATTAATCAAATTTAGCTCTAATTGCACAAAAAGCCATGATTGGTCGGGATGATGTGGCACTGCATAGCGCAACATGGTCTATAAAAACCCTGCCTACACTAAGATCAAAGAGGCTTGACCCATTGCTCATGCCACAAGGCTGCCCCTTTTCCTCCTCCATGCCACCTTCAGGTATTCTCTCTCCTATCCATGCCCATGAATTTTTAGGCACAAGTTTGGTGCGATCCAAGCAAGAGAAAGGCGACAGGAAAAGAAAGAATGTAGCACTACTGCAAGAGACAACTCACATGTTCGAAAGGAGTTTTGAAGATCTTCAAAATCAGATCCAGATCTAATTCTTGGAGAAGTGATAAAGAAGGAGGAGATCTTTAGATCCTATCTAAGTGGATACCGATAGAGGCTAGGCACTTATGTGGCTAGATCCAGAACCTCAAGCAGACATCAGGATCATCACAGGATAATCAGATTATCCATAATAAGATAAAATTAAATTAGATTTTATTTATTCTTTATTTTATTTAATTTTATTTTATTAGATCAATAATATCATATCTAAAAGATCTTAGATTTGATCTGGATTCAAGAGAAAAATTTTTAAAATATCTCTCTTGATCCAATCAGATCTGAACAAATCTGATCTGAAAAATTAGGTTTTTCCTTCATTTCTCTTTCAATGGATCCCTCCTAGAACACCACAACATAATGGTATGTTTGAAAGAAAAAATCGGACCTTGTTGAACATGGTTCAATCCATGATGGGCTTTGCTGGTTTGTCGATCTTCCTATGGGGATATGCACTCAAGTCAGCTTGTTACATTCTAAATAGGATTCTGAGTAAATCTGTTAATAACATACCATATGAAATATGGATAGAGCGTAAGCCAATACTTTCACATCTTAGGGTTTGGGGGTGTCTGACCTATGTTAAATATTTGATGACAGACAAGCTTGGACCTAGGTCTGATAAGTATAGTTTTAAAGGTTATCCAAAAGAAACCAAAGGATACTACTTCTATGTTGCTGATGAGCAAAAAGTGTTTATCAACCTTAAGGCAGTCTTTTTAGAAAAGGAGTTCCTTGGTGAAGGAACTAATGCCTCCAATGTTGAACTTAATGAAGTACGACAGGTAGAATAACGGACACAAGTTGTTGAATTTGAGCTAGATCTGATTAGATCAGATCCAGAACCCATTTTAGAAGCATCCTTAAGGAGATCTAATAGAGTACCACATCAATCAGATAGATACTATAGTTTTTTGGTTCGGGATGGAGATCCTATCGAACTCAATAAGAACGATCAGGACCCAATCACCTATATAGATGCAATGTAGAGATCTGACTCTAAGAAATGGCTTAAGGCCATGAAATCTAAGATAGAATCCATGAAGGTCAATGATGTATGGACATTGGTTGATCCTTCCAAAGGGGTAAAATCCATAGGATGTAAGTGGGTCTTCAAAAGAAAAGAGGCATAGATGGAAATGTGGAGACCTATAAAGTCCATCTGATTATCAAGAGGTATCGTCAATGTTATGGTATTGACTATGATGAGATGTTCTCTCCTATGGCAATGCTCAAATTCATTTGGATAATGCTTGCCATAGCTGCCCATCTGGACTATGAAATTTGACAGATGAATGTGAAAATAGCTTTTCTGAATGGAGAGCTAGATGAAGAGGTGTATATGATACAACCTAAAGATTTTATGTTCATAGATGAGTCTAAGGTGTGTAAGCTTCATAGGTCCATTTATGGATTAAAGTAGGCATCTTGGAGCTGGAAAATATGATTTGATAGAATAATCAAAATGTATGGCTTCGTTAAGAATGAAGAAGAGCCCTGTATATACAAATGGACTAATGGTCCAGCAATAGTATTCCTAGTATTATATATGGATGATATTTTCTTAATTAGAAATGATGTCTCTACATTACAAGGAATAAAGATCTGACTGTCATTGCAGTTCTCCATGAAAGATTTAGGAGAAGCTTCCTACATCCTAGGGATAAAAATCTAGAGAAATAGATCTAAAAGGTTGCTTGGATTGTCCTAGTCCACATACATTGACACTATGCAGAAATGGTTCAGCATGAAAAATTCTAAGAAAGACTGTCTACCGATAGGCCATGGAATTTCTCTTTCAAAGAGAGATTGTCCAACAACACCTCTAGGCAGAGAGCGTATGAACAGAATATCATATGCTTTAGCAGTGAATTCTATAATATACACCATGACATGTATGCAACCAGATGTGGCATACTCACTAGGTGTAGTGAGTAGATACCAATCTAATCTATGGGAGAATCACTAGAAGGTTATTAAAACCATCCTGAAGTATTTAAGAAATACTAAGGACTAGTTGCTTGTATATGGTGAATCGAATTTAAAACTTGTGGGGTTCACAGACTCTAGTTTTTAGTCCGATCATAATGATTGTAAGAGTGTGTCAGGATACATATTTACCCTTAATGATGGGGTTGTCTGTTGGAAAAGTTTCAAGCAGCACACTATGGCCGATTCAGTTTGTGAGATAGAGTATGTTGCTGCATCAGATGCTGTCAAAGAAACAGTATGGCTAAGAAAATTCATCACCGTGCTTGGAGTAGTATCCTCCCTTGATAGTCCAGTTCTGCTTTATTGCAACAGCTCTAAAGCCATTGCTCAGGCAAAGGAACCAAAGGCATACCAGTGGACGAAGCATATTCTGCACCACTACCATCTTGTCCGAGAGATTATGGATTGAGGTGACGTCGACCTTCAGAAGATCGACAGAAAGAAGAACCTGACCAATCCATTCACTAAAGTTGTTGCGGTGAAGGAAGTCGACGACTTCAAGTTGAAGATAGGTATTAGATATTGCACCGATTGGCTTTAGTCTAAGTGAAAGATTGTTAAGAATGTGTTTCAAAGCCAATCATCAGTTTGTTGATGGTTGGGCCATATATTTATAATTATATATGAATTATAAATTAATAAAAATTATTTTGATATTTTTTATCATAAATTCTGTTATCTTCTAATGAACTTCTGTGTTGTGATGAAGTCTTTAGGACTATCTAGATTCGACAAAGAATAATTTATCATTTAGTCCTTAAATAGGTCACGACCAAATGATACATTGTTACTTAGGACAATAACAATTACCAAGTATAGATCGTTGTGTGCCATATAGGTTGATTGTCCTCATAATTAAGAAGTATTGAGATACTGATATGACATGTAAGTAAGATGTATGGATACATCTACACTAAACGTGACCAACTTGGAAGCTTTTCTTCCGTCAAGATTAGCTTTGATGGAATATGGGTATAAATATTCCTCCGACTTGAGATCACCATGGTGACTTTCAAGCAACTCACTATATTTTGGTGTCAGACTATCCGAATTTCTAATTCAGTGATGGAAGATTTTTGGGCACAATCAAATACTTGTGGAGTCGGTGTGTGTATTAAGATGGAATTGACCACTCCTGATTTTAGGAGCTGTGTTTAATTGTGTTTCAATTTAGCAAAACTTTGGCTAGGATAGTCTTAGTGAGGAGTCACGGGACTAATTGCTTTGAAAAACGATATGGATGTATTTTCTAGGGTTGACAGTCTAACCCTGAGTCATCTATTACATAGAGATCATAGGGATGAATTATACAGTAACCATATTCACATAGGTTCTGAATGTTGCGATTGCGATTATTCGATCTATCTGGATGTTGAGTACCATTGCTAGATGGTCACTTTGATTAGTATAAAAATTGATTTCTATGTTATCAACTTAGGTTCGAACCTGCGGGATCACACACATTAGAAATTTCTACCAGATCTAATGGCTAATCAAGAATCTCATTGGTATGAGACTCTGTGGTCAAGAGTCCCACTGAACTGAGACTCTATGATCAAGAGTCCTACTGAACTGAGACTCTGAGTCCGACTTGTTTGGGACTCTCTGATCAAGAGTCTCATTGGTTTGAGACTCTGTAGTCAAAGAGTTCCATTGAACTGATACTCTATGATCAAGAGTTCTACTGGACTGGGACTTTGAGTCCTACTTGTCTAAAACTCTCTAATCATGAGTCCTAATAATCTAAGACACTATGGTCAAGAATTCCACTAGATTGGGACTCTGTGATCAAGAATCCTACTAGATTGAAACTCTGAGTTCTACTTATCTAAAACTCTCTGATCAAGAGTTTCACTAGTCTGAAACTCTATGATTACGAGTTTGATTCATTTGGGATACTGGGTTCAAGAGTCCCACTGATTTAGGATTCTTCAAGAATTTTATATTGATAGGACTCTATTGCCTAGTAATCCATTCAATTTGGATTTAGATATTTTTTAGAGGATTAATTAGCAATTTGATTGCTGATTAGATTAATTTAATTTAGTGATGGGGATTTGATCAAGCTCGATTGAATTTGATTCGATTGGATTTGACCCGATTAGGTCATGAGATGACCTAATCGCTATGAAAGTTTTGATCCTGATTTGATCAGGACGTAGATCTAATTAATTTCTAATTTGATTAAAAATTTATTAGATTAGACTAAGCCTAATTTGGTTGAATTTAATCTTATTTAATTAGATCTAAATTAATTGGCTTGGTTGAAATCAATTAGGACCAAATCAAATGAAGTTTGAATTCAAATTCTCCCATGCGTCCACCATTTTTGACTTTTTTGCTTTGCTTCCCACGCCCTCCCTTTTGTTTGTCAAATATTTTTTGAGAAATAACAATATGCACATAGAAGGAGAGTCCTTCTGCATGTTAAACACAAGGGAGGGGGCATTGGATAAGGATAAGAAGCTCATTTGATTTTTGAAATCAAGTGAGTGGTTAAAACCTCTCAACCACTTGACCATTATCATTTTCCATGCAATTTTCCCATGATATTCATGTTATGAGAATTTTTATGCATGCATGAGAAGGGGTTAGCATTATGTGGTAAAAATTTCAAAGTATTTGGGCATCAGTTCTGGGTGAAAACAATCTTGGAGTGAAGGTAAATAGGATCCTACGGCACTTTACTTTTTCCTTATCCCTCTATTCTCTTATGATTTTCACCTCTAAAGATATCCTATTTTTAGATATGATCTAAATAGGGTTTATAGATATGAAAGTTATCTTTCTATAAAAACTTATTTCATAAAAGAACTCCACACACAGAGGGCGTGATAGGATTTTTAGTGTGTTAGGATTTTTGGGCCGAGTGAAATCCTAGATTTAGGAATCTAGGTTCGGGTGGAGAGTTCAAGTGCTGTGAGCATCAGATCGCCACCAAATTTGAAACACATCTTCATCATCCTCCAATATTTATGTTCTAATATTTTAGAATATTTGAAAAATAAGAAAGTATATGATCAATTGGATCGATCATGATCAGTCATCGAAGATTTCGACGAGGAGCTAGCACTCCAATGGGGCTGATCGGGATTGGAAGCTCCATGTGGACCAACCGTAGAAGTCGGACATGTGTGCGGCTATGATATGATACCAGAGCATTATTCGATGGATTCAGATTATGGTGATCGACTATCTGCAAAAAGATATTATGTTCTGAATATGTAGATGTAGTAAATAGTTTATTACATAGTTTTATTTTCAGATCTATCGATGTATGCATGCATATTATGTTTAGATCCTAATGTGTAGGGTTAAATAATCTAATATGATCAATAAATAATTAATTAGATTAATTATTTTTTGTTGCATCATTGCTATTTTTGAAATATTTTTTTAAAGTAGCATGGCAAATCCTACACTATTTTCTTCAATAAGATGCCTGGCTCCTCAACTTTCGAGCTTCTTTAGAATCTCTAGGAAAAACCCTTCTTTGAGATATCGAATCAGTAGATCAACCTAGCTAGGCTCGTGATCTATTTGCATCATTGTTAGGGTCTCCTTAATGCTTGGTCGTTGAAGATCTTCAAAGAAAATTCTTTTAGGCAATTCATTTGGAGCTAAGGTAGCTAATTTGGATAGAAAGTCGACTCAAGAGTTCTCTACTATTAAAATTTGTTGAATATCAAAATTGATAAAGGATGACGTTAAACTTTTTACCTTATCTAGATATTTCTTCATATTTTCCTTCCGAACTTCATAATTCCTCTGGACATGCCCTACTATTAGCTGAGAGTTGCTATGGGCTTTTAGATGGTCTATCTCTAGATCTTTTGCCATCTAAAGTCCTACAATTAGAGCTTCATATTCAACTTCATTATTTATTATCAAAAATTTGAAGCATAGGGCATATTCAATAATAACTTCTTTCAAATTGATAAGGATCAAGCTTGCACCTGCTCCAGATGCATTGAACGAGCTATCTACATGCAGGATCCAACACCCTTCTGGCAGATCAATTTTTTCTTCAGGAAAGTTTGGTTGAGGATCAGAAATGTTTGCTTCTAGTAGTTCAGGCTTAGTAGGGTCTAGAATAGTGCACTCAACCATAAAGTCTACTAATATTTAGGCTTTGATGGATGACTGAGGTTGAAACTTTATGTCGAACTTAGTGAGTTTGATTGCCCATTTTTCAATCTTTTTGAAGGTATTTGATTGGTGTAAAAACATCTTTATTAGCTAGTCTGTAAGAAGGATCACCGTGTGCTCTTGAAAGTAAGGTCGAAGCTTTCTAGCTGTAATCAATAAAACAAAAGTTAGTTTCTCTAACTTGGTATACCTTGTTTAGCATCTCCCAAGATTCGATTGATATAGTAGATTGGCTATTGAATTTTATTTTTTTCTTTAATCAAGACTGCACTGATGGCTATAGGCAAAACTGTCAAGTATAAAAATAATTCTTCGCCGGGCTCGGATTTAGCAAGGAGAGGAGGAGAACTAAGGTAGCTCTTTAATCCTTTAAAAGTCTTTTAACATTCCGAACCCCATTAAAAGTTTTTAGGTTGCTTAAGTACTTAAAAAAAGGATGAACAGCATTCTATCGACCTTGAGATAAAATAGTTCAATGCTGCATCTTTTTCTATCAGGCATTGAACTTCTTTTATTATTCTTGGTGTAGTCATATCCTGGATTGCTCAGATCTTCTCCAGATTTATCTTTACCATTTTTTGACACTATAAACCCCAAAATTTTTTTTAAGGTTACTCCGAAGGCATATTTTGTTGGGTTTAGTTTCATTTTGTACCTTTGAAGAGTGTTGAAAGTTTTCTTCAAGTCTTCAATATGGTTTCTTAAGGATCTATTTTTGACAAGCATATCATTTATGTAGACTTTCATATTATGATCGATCTATTTCTTGAATATTTTATTCATCAGGCACTGGTAGGTTGCACCTACATTCTTCAACCCAAAAGGCATAACCTTGTAATAATAAATGCCATGATTAGTAATAAATAGTTTTTTCCTCATCTTTGATGCCATCTGAATTTGATTATAGCCAAAAAAAAGTATCCATGTGTTAGATATATGTGCCCTAGAAGCCAGAATTGGCTGACACTTGTAATACACTTCTAGGGGCAAAATTGTAATTTTGACTATAATTAATAAAATGGGTTATTTACTATCACACCTGTGTATTTAGTATCTGTGATACATCCTTTGAGTTAATGGTAATGATAATTCATATTTTCAAGAGTTGAAAATTTAAGACATGAATAACCATTATTAACTCATAAACAGCTCCCGACCATAGGATCATCACGAGGATGGTGATTGATCCGGAAGGTTGGTGTACGATCGCTTCTCTTTAGTAGATGAGTCTTGAGTCTACGGTGTGGAGACACCGGAGCGAGAGTACAGGTACTCGTTAGAGAACGAGGGCACTGAGCGTGACCACCTCGAGTAGTCATTAGGAAGTCTACCTTCTCGTCAATGACTGACTCGATGCTGCAGTAGTGTGTCTGGTTCTTTGACCTGAGATGCATCGGCAGTTCACCTTGAGGGTGTTATAGTTTGACTACACCATTACTCGGTCTCCTAGCCATATGGAACCTGAGGTGTATGTTGGCTATGACATGTTCATTGTAGGAACTGGATTGCATCAAGATGGAATCTATCTACCTCGGTGGTAGAGGAGTAGCCCTATGATGATCATGAGAATCAAGTCCAGAAATCCCATGGCCATGGTAGAGTGAAATAATAGAAAGAGTTTCTATTTAGATTTTCACATTGGACTCGAATCGAATGATTACATCATATGACAGAGACTAGGGTTTGACGAGTTCACCTTAACCCTAATCTGATCGGGGCTCAAGATAGAAGAACTTAATCACACAGGTAGCTGCACCAAGAGGTTCGCATTCAGCTCTGATGGGTTGCCACCATATACTGCTAGGTGTCACTGGTGGATTTTGGGAGCAATTAGAATGATTTAGATGATCGATCATTCTAGCTGTTCGAATCAGAAGAGTTCTGATCCATCGAAAGGAGTTTCGATGATGTCTATGATAGAGATCATGACATATCCCATTACCATACAGAACTGAACCTAACTGGGTCACACAAATAAGGGTTTGAATCTGGTGATCATCAATTGAACTGATCTAGTTCAATTGATCTGAATGAGATTCAATTAGGTTCAAGGAAAATCGTGCTAGCACTCGATTGAACCTAACGTTCTTCTTTTACTATCATAAATAAGTTGTCCTGACTGAGCCAAAGGAGTTTGTGCTCAATCAGAGGCCTTCATATGGTCTGACTGGAGGTTGTCCAAAATCCTGATTTCACGGTCCAGGTTGACAGATCTGATTAGATCAAAGGGAAATCCTGATTTCTGAAGGAAAATCCTGATTTCCCGGTCCAGGTTCGTCCAGATCTGATCAGATCAAGAGATATATTTCAAAAATTTTTCTCTTGATCTCAATCAGATCTTGATATGTTTCAGATCTGATTCTTATTATTTTAATAAATAAAATAAAATAAGATAAATTAAATCAAATTTAATTTACCTGATTTGGGTAATCCTATTACCCTGTAGATGATCCTGATTGCAGCGGAAGGTTCTGGATCTAGCCACGCAAGCGCCTGGCCTCTACCGGTATCCACTCGGGTTGGATCTGGAGATCCTCTTCTTCTCTATCACACCTCCAAAAATCAGATCTGGATCTGATCTGGAGGATCTTCAAAACTCTTTTGAAGATCTGCAGTCGTCCTTTTGCAGCAGCGCAGCCTTCTTGCTTTTGATCGCCTTTCCTTGATCTGAATCGCACCAACCTAAGTCCAAAACTCCTTTTGGACGTGGAGAGCAAGGGGAGAAGAGACTATGGCATGGAGAAGGAGGGGAGAGGCAGCCTTGGGGCGTGGGGTTTCTCAATTGCATTCACTTAGAATTAGGGTTGGGCGCAGGGTCTTATTTATAGACCTCTTGTGATCCAACTCCTCTTCCTCTCAACCAATCACAACCCTTTGTGAAATCAGATCTAAATCTGATTGGTTGGAATAGAGACCCCTGGATTCCTCCTTAGAGGGCGCCTAAGACCAGTCAAACTGGATTCTTAGTAGAGAACTCTGATTGGAATCCAAAAGGGAGGTGGAGTCCTTGTCCAACAAGGACTCCTAGGCGCCTCCTACTTGGGCTCACGCCACCCTTGGCGTGCGCCCTTCTCCTTGCCAGGTTCTGGCAGGGGGACAGGCCCCCACCAGCTCTCCAATAGGTGCATGACATGTGGTCAAAAGTCAAAGGGTCAATGGTCAACGTTTGACCAGTCAAAGGTAGACTTTTGACCAAAGTCAAAGAACAAGAAATGGCAGGTGACCAAAAATGGCAGGTAATGTCTTACAAATAAGACAACCTATTCTGACTTGGACAACCTCCAGTCAGACCATATGAAGGCCTCTGATTGAGCACAAACTCCTTTGGCTCAGTCAGGACAACTTATTTATGATAGTAAAAGAAGAACGTTAGGTTCAATCGAGTGCTAGCACGATTTCCTTGAACCTAATTGAATCTCATTCAGATCAATTGAACTAGATCAGTTCAATTGATGATCACCAGATTCAAACCCTTGTTTGTGTGACCCAGTTAGGTTCAGTTCTGTATGGTAATGGGATATGTCATGATCTCTATCATCGACATCATCGAAACTCCTTTCGATGGATCAGAACTCTTCTGATTCGAACAGCTAGAATGATCGATCATCTAAATCATTCTAATTGCTCCCAAAATCCACCAGTGACACCTAGCAGTATATGGTGGCAACCCATCAGAGCTGAATGCGAACCTCTTGGTGCAGCTACCTGTGTGATTCAAGTTCTTCTATCTTGAGCCCCGATCAGATTAGGGTTAAGGTGAACTCGTCAAACCCTAGTCTCTGTCATATGATGTAATCATTCGATTCGAGTCCAATGTGAAAATCTAAATAGAAACTCTTTCTATTATTTCACTCTACCATGGCCATGGATTTCTGGACTTGATTCTCATGATCATCATAGGGCTGCTCCTCTACCACCGAGGTAGATAGATTCCATCTTGATGCAATCCAGTTCCTACAATGAACATGCTATAGCCAACATACACCTCAGGTTCCATATGGCTAGGAGACCGAGTAATGGTGTAGTCAAACTATAACACCCTCAAGGTGAACTGCCGATGCATCTCAGGTCAAAGAACCAGACACACTACTGCAGCATCGAGTCAGTCATTGACGAGAAGGTAGACTTCCCTAATGACTACTCGAGGTGGTCACGCTCAGTGCCCTCGTTCTCTAACGAGTACCTGTACTCTCGCTCCGGTGTCTCCACACCGTAGACTCAAGACTCATCTACTAAAGAGAAGCGATTGTACACCAACCTTCCGGATCAATCACCATCCTCGTGATGATCCTATGGTCGGGAGCTGTTTTATGAGTTAATAATGATTATTCATGTCTTAAATTTTCAACTCTTGAAAATATGAATTATCATTACCATTAACTCAAAGGATGTATCACAGACACTAAATACACATATGTGATAGAAAATAACCCATTTTATTGAATTATAGTCAAAATTATAATTTTGCCCCTAGAAGTGTATTACAAGTGTCAGCCAATTCTGGCTTCTAGGGCACATATATCTAACAATCTCCCACTTGTCCTAAAGCCAATTGGCTACAAGTCTAAGTCCCATCTTCTCAAGGTGGGCTTCGATCTTCTGCTGGCCCAACGGCTTTGTAAGTGGGTCTGCCACATTATCTGTGGAGTTGACTCTCTTGACCTCGACGTAACCTTTCTCAAGGTAATCGCGGATGAGGTGATGTATCACCGTTTGCTAGAGGAATGGCATCTGATGGCATTACTCCAATTTCTGCAGCAAACTTCTTGTACCAAACAGCCTCTGATGCCATATATTCTGATGTCGACTTTCGATCATCTATATCGGACATGAAATCCGAGTCTGTGTATCCCTGGACTTGGAGTTCTCCATTACCAAAGACCAACATCATATCCTTAGTTCTTCTCAAGTACTTAAGGATACATTTCACAGAAGTCCAGTGTTCTTCACCTGGATTTGACTGATATCTGCTTGTGACACTCACAGCATGGGCTATATCAGGTCGTGTACATAGCATGGCATACATGAGGCTCCCTATTGCAGAAGCATAAGGGATCTTGCTCATGCGTTCTATTTCCTCAGGTGTGCTGGGGCACATCTTCTTGGAAAGATGAATACCATGTCTGAAGGGTATTAATCCCCTCTTAGAGTTTTCCATACTAAACCTCTTTAGTACTTCCTCTATGTACATCTTCTGTGAAAGTCCTAGCATCCTATTCGGTCTATCCCTATAGACCTTAATTCCTAGAATAAAGGATGCTTCACCTAGGTCTTTCATGGAGAATTCCTTGGACAACCACATCTTGACTGATGTCAACATGGGAATATCATTCCCAATAAGGAGGATGTCATCCACGTACAATACGAGGAAGACAACAGCGCTCCCACTGACCCTTTTTGAAAACACATGGTTCCTCTTCATTTTTGATGAAACCAAACTTTTTGATCACATCATTGAAACGAGTGTTCCAGCTCCGAGATGCTTGCTTAAGTCCATATATGGACCTTTGCAGCTTGCAAACCTTGTGATCAGTATCACTGGATGTGAAACCTAGCGGCTGTTCCATATAGATATCTTCCTCAAGATATCCATTTAGGAATGCCGTTTTCACGTCCATTTGCCATATTTCATAATCGAAATAGGCTGCAACGGCAAGCAATGTGCGGATGGATTTTAGCATAGCTACTGGGGAAAAGGTATCCTGATAGTCAATGCCTTCGCGTTGACTATAACCTTTTGCCACTAGTCTAGCCTTGAATGTCTCCACATTCCCATCTGCACCAATCTTTCTCTTGAAGATCCATTTACACCCAATAGGTACTATACCTTCTGGTGGATCTACCAAGGTCCAGACTTGGTTTGAGTGCATCGAGTCAATTTCTGACTGCATTGCCTCTAGCCATTTCTCGGAGTCGATATCTGATATCGCCTCGTTGTAGGTTTTGGGATCATCACCATGAGCACCATTACCTACGAGGAACATTTCCTCTACATCCTCTGAAATAATACCTAAGTATCTTTCAGGGGGACGGGAAAACTCTTTCCGATCTACGAGGTGGAGGAGGTAGTGTTCTTATTGGCTCAACCTGATTTGGTTCCACTTGGTCCTTAGCTCGTTCTGCTTGTGAGACTTTCTCATCAAGCTTAATCTGCTTTCCAATGCCGCTATCTTGAATAAACTATTTTTCAAGAAAGATGGCATGTCGACTCACAATCACATTGTGGTCTTCTGGAATGTAGAAATAGTATCCTAATGACTCTTTAGGATATCCTATGAATCGAGCTCTAAAGGACCTAAACTCTAACTTGTCCGCTTGTTGTCTTTTGACATGAGCCGGACAACCCCAAATTCTGAGATGACTCAGACTTGGTTTCTTACCGTGCCATATCTCATACGGTGTGGTAGGAACGGTTTTAGAGGGAACCCTATTCAGTAGATAGATTGAAGTTAACAATGAGTGTCCCCAAAGAAAATCAGGGAGGTCTGTGAAGCTCATCATGGATCGAACCATATCCAATAGAGTCCGATTTCTCCATTCTGAAACCCCGTTGAGTTGAGGTGTTCCTGGTGGAGTCCATTGAGAGACTATGCCATTTTCCTTAAGATAGTCTAGGAATTCCCGGCTAAGGTATTCACCTCCTCGATCTGATCGAAGAACCTTAATGGGTTTTCCAGTTTGTTTTTTTCTACTTCATGTCTGAATTCTTTGAACTTTTCAAAAGCTTCAGACTTGTGTCTCATAAGATACACATACCCATACCTAGACAGATCATCGGTAAAGGTAATGAAGTAGACAAAATTGCCTCTAGCCGGCACATCAAATGGGCCGCACACATCAGTATGTACTAGGGCAAGGAGATCTGTGGCCCTCTCCCCATGTCCAACAAAAGGGAGTTTAGTCATTTTGCCTTGAAGACAAGATTCACAAGTTGGATATGACTCGAAAGTCAATGGACTCAATAGCCCATTTTTCTCCAATTTGTTGATCCTATCTTCTGCTATATGACCTAATCTCAGGTGCCATAGATATCTGTCGTTTGGACTATCCCTAGGTCGTTTGGCATTCACGTTTTGCTCGATAGTTAGAAATAGGTACATCAATATGTAGCTGATAAAGACCATTAATAAGGAAACCATTTGCAATTTTATTTCTTTCATAAAGAATGTTACAATGGTCCTTAAAGAAGGTGATCACATAACCTTCTTGTGCTAAGCATGAAACAGAAATCAAATTCCTGCTAGCTGCAGGCACATAATAACAGTCTTTCAAAACTAAGTCTAAACCAGATGGTAATCGAAGAGGGTATGTTCCCACGGCTACTGCAGCAACTCTTGCTCCATTACCGATGCGTAGGATCATGTCTCCATCCCTCAGCCTCCTGCTATCCTCAAGACCCTGCATAGAAGTGCACAGATGAGCACTAGAACCAGAGTCAAGCACCCAACTGGATGCAGAAGAAACCGTAAGGTTAGACTCAATAACGAGCATACCTCCAGAAGGACCTTCCTTCTTGTTCTTCAGGGTGGCCAGGTAAGTAGGGCAGTTCCGCTTCCAATGGCCGTCGCTGTTGCAATGGAAACACTTTCCTTTGACATCGGCCTTCTTCTTCGGCTCTGCCTTCTTCTTCTTTGATCCTTCCACCTTTTGCTTTTTCACAGACTTCTTTTTCTTTCCATAAGACTTTCTTTTGGAAGAAGTCCATTTCCATAGCAAGAACTGAGCCTTTAGAACCTTTCATAGAAAGCTCAGCGGTAACCAGCATATTCATTAATTCGGCCAAGGAATTTTGAAGTTTATGCATGTGGTAATTCATGATGAATTGCCCATATGCATCAGTCAAGGATTGCAGAATAATATCGTTCTGCAGGTCCAAGTCTAACTTCACACCGAGCTTCTCAAGCTCTTCCATGTCCTTGATCATTGTCAGACAGTGATCTTGGACTGACTGCCCATCACGCATCTTAGCCTTAAAAAGTCATTTCGTGACTTGATATTTGGCTGCGCGACTCTGTTCACCAAACATCTCCTGCAGGTGAGCCAACATTTGGCGAGCAGTCCCGATATCTTCATGTTGGCGCTGGAGCTCATCAGACATCGAGCCCAACATGTAATATCTGGCCTTATTATCTTCGTCTATCCATTTTTCCAGAGACGCTCTCTGTTCAACAGGATGGACGGGCTGGTAAGGTGGGAGGGTCCTGGTCCAAAACATGGGTTAACTTCTCGAACCCAAAACTAATTTTGTAGTTCCTGAGCCAATCTTTATAATTGGGTCCAGTCAGTCTATGTGTGTCCAGGATACGTGCCAATGGGTTGGACGCAGACATTTTCCTGTAGAGAGTCAAAGATTCTAGTTAGATACTGTAATTTTGACTTGACCAATTTATTTAGGAATTTTATTTTTAAACAAATTAGCTCCCACTATTTTCTCGGATCCCTACACTCCCTCTGTAGAGATGCGAAAAATCTCCACGATTAATGATTTCTAGTGGGTGGTGCGGTCTCACCAACTGACTCATCACCTCACCTAACAGTTATTGGTGATGGGTTAGCCAATGAGTGAACAACTCTTGTTCAATGATTCTCTAATCATGGTGCACCCAAACTTGGTCTCTAATTCATGAATCTCACCGTATCCGGAAATATTGATCCACTCCTTAGTTAAGTCAGACCCACCATTTGCATAGACTGGGTTCCTAATTGAGTCTCTCACCGTATCCAAAATATTGAGCCCAACTCATCCTCCAGCCCATAGCATCCAATGCCTAATAGACATGGTTGCATCTTCCCGGTGCAACTGAGCCACTGTATCCAGCCGAGAACAATCAACCCCGGGAAGGGCCCGCACATCTACAATGGTGGAAGACCTCAGACTTAATCTTTTCTTAGGGAGAATTGATTCAGGTCTCATTAAACTAGACTTGGCTTAGTCATAACAATTATGACTAACCTAGTGGCATGGGTTAGCTCGGATTATTGACCACCTCAGATCAGAACTGTGTCAACAGATATGGCCAGGTAAGTGAGATCCGGTGGAAGGAATATGCCATTAACTCGTACAAGAACGCATTCAGGTCGAGTAGCTTCCAATTAAAAACCAGTCGGTCGTATGTGCCAAACTTACCTTAGACACCAAATTGTTGAGTCCAGAACCAATTGGGTTAGCCTACAATCCAGACTCTAACCTCTGAGCCTAATTAGGTCTTGCTTGATCGTGACTCGATCTTGACCCAGACTTAATCCTATTAGGCTGGTCAATTTAAGCATTGTTGATCCCATCTAACCAACTCTTGATTCGGTTTGATCAACCGCTTAGACCTAATTGAGCTACCCAAGCCCGAACCCAGTATTATGAATATGTCTTAGATCTGAAAATTCTCAATTTTAGACCTAATTAATATTCCATAAACTTAATTCTTAATTAAGTAGGGTTCATAAACAAAATATGCACAATAAATCCTAGGGTTTCAGGATCTAGGGTTTTGCAGAAAGTAAGTTTTGGGTTTCTGATTAAGGACGAACACGCAGCACCCCTACACATCATAAGAACACCCCATCGAATGGAAAGAGAGGGCCTTTAAACCCTTCTTCATTCTTATGACCGGACGGCCAAGAGGAACGCCTTAATCAGGAACATGCAATACTACAAAACAGTTTTAGATCTATATCATATATCTCATATACAAATTAGATCTAATCATGGCATATTTTGCATACATCTCATGTATCGAATCATGCATATTTTCAGATCTAAATTATCTCATAATAATCTAAAAAATTAGATTTAAATTGATCTAATCAAAATAAATTCTAATCTAGACAATTATGTAGAACTATTCTACAACTAGTCTAGACATGCATCAATCATATCTCATATGATATTTAAAATTAAATAATTTTTATTTGCTATTTTTTAGATGTTATTATAACCACTTATAATATCAAAAAATAGTAAATAAATAGATCTAAAATATGATTTAATCAGATTAAATCAAAAACATGCAAGACTATTCTATAGAACTATTCTATTCTATAGAACTAGTCATGCATATTTTCTAATCTTAGATCCAAATCATTTAATTTTAATTTTTTCTGATTTCAGATCTGATCACATCTCATGTGACATCTAAAATCACTTTATTTTCTAATTAAAATAAATTTAAAATCAGATCTAAATAATTTTAGAACCATGGCTCTGATACCAGTTGAAGGGAAAATCCTGATTTCCCGGTCCAGGTTCGTTCAGATCTGATCAGATCAAGAGATATATTTCAAAAATTTTTTCTCTTGATCTAATCAGATCTTGATATTTTTAGATCTGAATTCTTATTATTTTAATAAATAAAATAAAATAAGATAAATTAAATCAAATTTAATTTACCTGATTTGGGTAATCCTATTACCCTGTTGATGATCCTGTATTGCAGCGGAAGGTTCTGGATCTAGCCACGCAAGCGCCTGGCCTCTACCGGTATCCACTCGGGCTGGATCTGGAGATCCTCTTCTTCTCTATCACATCTCCAAAAATTAGATCTGGATCTGATCTGGAGGATCTTCAAAACTCCTTTTGAAGATCAGCAGTCGTCCTTTGCAGCAGTGCGCAGCCTTCTTGCTTTTGATCGCCTTTCTTTGATCTGAATCGCACCAACCAAGGTCCAAAACTCCTTTTGGACGTGGGAGAGCAAGGGGAGAAGAGACTTTGGCATGGAGGAAGGAGGGGAGAGGCAGCCTTGGGGCATGGGGAATTGATTCAATCTTAAATTGAGTTGGGCGCAGGGTCTTATTTATAGACTAACTGTGTGATCCAACTCCTCTTCTTCCCAACCAATCACAACCCTTTGTGAAATCAGATCTAAATCTGATTGGTGGGAATAGAGTCCCCTGGATTCCTCCTTAGAGGGTGCCTAAGACCAGTCAAAGTTGGTTCTTAGGAGAACTCTAATTGGAATCCAAAAAGGAGATGGAGTCCTTGTCCAACAAGGACTCCTAGGCGCCTCCAACTTGGGCACACGCCTAGGGTGGCGTGCGCCCTCCTCCTTGCCAGGTTCTGGCAGGGGGACAGGCCCCCACCAGCTCTCCAATAGGTGCATGACATGTGGTCAAAAGTCAAAGTGTCAATGGTCAACATTTTGACCAGTCAAAGGTAGACTTTTGACCAAAGTCAAAGAACAAGAAATGGCAGGTGACCAAAAATGGCAGGTAATGTCTTACAAAATAAGACAACCTTTTCTGACTTGGACAACCTCCAGTCAGACCATATGAAGGCCTCTGATTGAGCACAAACTCCTTTGGCTCAGTCAGGACAACTTATTTATGATAGTAAAAGAAGAACGTTAGGTTCAATCGAGTGCTAGCACGATTTCCTTGAACCTAATTGAATCTCATTCAGATCAATTGAACTAGATCAGTTCAATTGATGATCACCAGATTCAAACCCTTGTTTGTGTGACCCAGTTAGGTTCAGTTCTGTATGGTAATGGGATATGTCATGATCTCTATCATCGACATCATCGAAACTCCTTTCGATGGATCAGAACTCTTCTGATTCGAACAGCTAGAATGATCGATCATCTAAATCATTCTAATTGCTCCCAAAATCCACCAGTGACACCTAGCAGTATATGGTGGCAACCCATCAGAGCTGAATGCGAACCTCTTGGTGCAGCTACCTGTGTGATTAAGTTCTTCTATCTTGAGCCCCGATCAGATTAGGGTTAAGGTGAAACTCGTCAAACCCTAGTCTCTGTCATATGATGTAATCATTCGATTCGAGTCCAATGTGAAAATCTAAATAGAAACTCTTTCTATTATTTCACTCTGCCATGGCCATGGGCTTCTGGACTTGATTCTCATGATCATCATAGGGCTGCTCCTCTACCACCGAGGTAGATAGATTCCATCTTGATGCAATCCAGTTCCTACAATGAACATGCTATAGCCAACATACACCTCAGGTTCCATATGGCTAGGAGACCGAGTAATGGTGTAGTCAAACTATAACACCCTCAAGGTGAACTGCCGATGCATCCTCAGGTCAAAGAACCAGACACACTACTGCAGCATCGAGTCAGTCATTGACGAGAAGGTAGACTCCCTAATGACTACTCGAGGTGGTCACGCTCAGTGCCCTCGTTCTCTAACGAGTACCTGTACTCTCGCTCCGGTGTCTCCACACCGTAGACTCAAGACTCATCTACTAAAGAGAAGCGATTGTACACCAACCTTCCGGATCAATCACCATCCTCGTGATGATCCTATGGTCGGGAGCATTTTATGAGTTAATAATGATTATTCATGTCTTAAATTTTCAACTCTTGAAAATATGAATTATCATTACCATTAACTCAAAGGATGTATCACAGACACTAAATACACATATGTGATAGAAAATAACCCATTTTATTGATTATAGTCAAAATTATAATTTTGCCCCTAGAAGTGTATTACAAGTGTCAGCCAATTCTGGCTTCTAGGGCAATATAAAAACCCGCCCCAACTTGCCTTGAATTTCCTTCCAAGCGTTCCTTTTCCACGCCATAGTCTTCTTCTCCCCTTGCCTCTCCACGTCCAAAAGAGTTTTGGACTTAGGTTGGTGCGATTCAGATCAAGGAAAGGCGATCAAAAACAAGAAGGCTGCGCTGCTGCAAAAGGACGACTGCTGATCTTCAAAAGAATTTTGAAGATCCTCCAGATCAGATCCAGATCTAATTTTTGGAGGTGTGATAGAGAAGAAGAGGTTCTCCAGATCCAACCCAAGTGGATACCGGTAGAGGCCAGGCACTTGCGTGGCTAAGATCCAGAACCTTCCGCTACAATCAGGATCATCTACAGGGTAATAGGATTACCCAAATCAGGTAAATTAAATTTGATTTAATTTATCTTTTTTTATTTTATTTATTAAAATAATAAGAATCAGATCTGAAACTTATCAAGATCTGATTGAGATCAAGAGAAAATTTTTGAAATATATCTTTTGATCTAATCAGATCTGGACGAACCTGGATCGGAAAATCAGGATTTTCCTTCACCATGAAGATGAGAAGCTTATGACTCGAGGTTGCATCACCAATTAATTAGTCTAAGGTCGAAGGTATATATCCTTTAGGCAGGCTTTATTTAGATCAGTTAAGTCTATGCACATTCACCACTTTCTATTTGCTTTTTTGATAAGAACTACATTTGCAATCTAGTATAGGTAGGACACCTCTCAAATGAATTTGGCTTTAAGTAATTTATCCACCTCTTCCACAATTGCCTTCTGGCACTCGAGTGCATAACTTTACTTTTTCTGCTTTACAAGTTGACATGTATAATCCATATTTAAATGATTGTACTATCATGTCGGTATCAATTCCTAACATGTTTGTAGGAGCCCAAGCAAAATCATCTACATTTCTTTACAAGAAAATGGTAAGTTGCCTTTTGATTACCTCATCCAAATTCAAGCCGATCTGGATAGTATGATCTTTATTTCCATCTTCTAATAAAATTATGACAAGGTCATCAATGGGTTCCCCACACTCCTCTGTTAATTCATCTCTAGCATCCAGCCTTTCCATGGGACATACCTCAGATTGTTTGGCCCCTTGTAGAGCAATTATGTAGCAATGGCATGCTAGGGCTTGGTTACCTTGGATTTCTTCGACCCATATTATGTTAGAAATTTAACTTTCAAATGATAAATAGATACTACAGCTCCAAATGCATTAAGTCTAGATCATCCAAGAATGATGTTATAAACTAAGGGAGCTTTAACCACCAAAAAATCAATTGAAGCTCAGGATTATTTAGGAAATCGATCTGCTATTATAGATAAAGTAATTATTCCTTCGACTGATACTGCATCACCAGTAAATCCTACCAATGTAGAATTTAGTAGCTCCAATCGATCCTCAAGTATGAACATTTTAGAAAAAGCATCATAAAATAAGATCTTAACAGAACTTTCATTATCAATTAGAATACAGCATACATCATAGTTTGTAATATTAAAAAAACTACAATCGTATCATCATATAGAAACTGGACCCCTTGTGCATGTTTTTCAATGAAAGCAATGGGCTCCTCGGTTCTCTATCTTTTTGCATGGTTATGCCAATCCACCACCTTTCCCCTGTCGTTGTCCTCCGATTATCATATTGATAATCCCTAGTGGGGATGGATCTCCTTTTGATTCTTTCTTTCGAGGTTGCTCAGGTTATGGAAGTACCCTCTGTTGATCTCCCCACCTCTTAGGTCGGTGATGAATGAATTGGTCCAATCATCCTCACTAAATTAGCTTCTTAATTTTATCCTAGAGCTGAATACATTCTTCAGTATCGTGACCATGGTCATGATGGTACAAACAAAACTTATTTGGATGGCATCGGTTAGGGTGAGACTGCATCCTCTTCAGTCTCGACAGTTGCTCACTAATCTGCATTAGAACTTGAGCTTTTGGAGTATTTAGGGAAGCATAATTATTGAATCTTCTTGGAGAAGGACTTCACCACATTCTTTTGTCAAGACTTCTTGGTCGGTGAACTCGAGATGGGGTTTGAGTTTGCCTGCACCTAGGTGGCATCCTAGAGCACTACCGACTTTCTCTAGGCCTTTCAGAAGGGGGAGAGGACTTGCTGGATTCTTCCATTAGGCATTTCTTTACGACATTAGCATCCCGTAGTTTGAATGCCCCTTTAGCTCGAGCATAACCCTCAACCCAGGTTAAGATGTCAACAAAGTTCCGAGGATATTTCTTCTCCAAGAGAAGAGGAGATTATTCTTTTAAAGACTTTCCTTCATAGTGGACATTGCAACAGACTGATCTAAATTTTGGATCTCCAAAGTAGTGACATTAAAATGACTGACGTAGGCTTGGATTGATTTTCCTTCGTGCTATTTATTGTTAACAAGAAAATCTGACCCCCACTACTGACATTGACTGCTAATGCAGTCAACCACAAACTCCCAGCTTAATTGGTCAAAAGAGTGAATAGTATCAAATTTTAAGCCCAAGTAACAGTACCATGCCATGCCTTTTAGAGTTGATGAAAAAGCTAGGCATAAAATAGTGTCTGATGCTCCATGAAGAAGCATCATCATCCAAAAGAAATCCATATGATCGACTGGATCTGAGGTTCCATCATAGTTCTTAAATTGAGGAAGCTTGAAGTTCGGTGGAATGGGCTCCTGCATAATTCAAATAGTAAATGAAGATTCAATGTAGAAATCATCCTTCCAAGCTGGGGTTGAATTATGGAGTTCTTCAATCCATCTATTTATTTCTTATAATTTTTTATTGAGATTATCATCTTGATAAAAAAAATTTTTTGGAGTTGAATCATGTTTAAAGCAAGGACTTATTGATCTTAGCTTCCCCTTTCTGGGGCTTTCCAGATGGTTTCCTTTGGCTAGTCTTCCCAGATCTAAATTTTAACTTTCCAATTATGGCTTCATGGGGGCATCGATGTCGAAACTTGCTGCATTGCCTACATGGCTTTCGTGAGGCTTCTTATTTGCTGTACCAGCAAGTTAAATTGATTAGCATCCATTATTGCTATAGGCTAGGGAGGTGGAGGTATAGGCATTTGTGCTGGAAAAGGATGATCGGCCGATGTTGGATCTGGTCGAGAGGTAGTGGCAACAAACTATCGAGATGATGCTCTCTTGGGTGGCATCATTGCTCGACTAGGTACTCCTTTAAGATTAAGGGTTCAAGGAGTCTCTTTCTTTAGTGCCAATCCTATTGATGAAGAAATTGAATCATCGTCGAAAGTGCTAGAGTGGATGCCTGAAATCTCGCTAGTGAGACCTACAAAATAAAGCCCTGATCGGAGGTAGGTGGCTTAAGCATAAACCCTCTGACGATCAAGTCAAAAATCTATCAATAAAAATGGAGTATTCAAGAGTTAGATGAGATAGAGAAGAAGACGTATTTGGAGAATTCTATTTATAGATGGAGCTATAATAGATTGATAGTGACCGCTATAACTAACTACTAGTGGGCCGTTCGGATGGTTTCAATTCTATTATGGAGGATAAGTGGGTAATCATAACTATCTGATAGTGGCTAGTTGTAATTTGATAATAGTGTGTGTTGGTGCAGAATCTGGTCGATGTCGGATCGAGCTAGAGTTGAGAAAGAAGAGGTCATCGTCGGTGACCTGCAAAATAAAGTCACATCCAGAGTCGGTGGTGGTGGCTTCGGTAGGATCTTCCGACGATTAAGTCAGTTCTTCTGACCAACAAGAATGGAGTGCTCAAAAAAGAGTTCAACAGACTTTCAGAAAGGAGAAGAGAGCTTAGAAAAAATATATCTAGAGGGTTTCTTTTATAGATGGAGCTCGAAGCTGATAGTGACAGCCGTAGCTGTCTGATAGCTGGCCGTTCAGAGCCGCGTGAGAGGAATGCCATCTGCAGTAGACTGATAGTGATAGCCATAGCTGTCTGATAGTTGGCCACTCGGTGCCATATGAGAGGGGTGCCGTCTGTAGTACATTGATAGTAACAGCCATAGCTATCCAGTACTGAGCCGCTCGAAGCCACATGGAGGGATGAAGAGCTTTGACGTATGTCAATTTTAGATGAGTTTGGACTTCTAAAGGAAATATGGCTAGAGAAAATCATCCAGGAGAAATATTACTTAAAATTTAGAAGTAATCTACTAAAGGAATCCGGATGGAGTTTGATTAATGGAGAAGTTCAGAAGGAGCCCGACTGGTGGAGAAGTTCGACTGAAGGAGTTCGACTGAAGGAGTTCGATTGGTGGAGAAGTTCGACTGAAGGAGAAGTCTAGAAGGAGTTTGGCTATCGAAGAAATTTGATTGAAGAAGAAGTTCGGAAGGAGTTTAGCTCCTGAAGGAATTCGATTGAAGGAGAAGTCTGGAAGGAGTTGGGCTCCTGGAGGAATCCAACTGAAGGAGAAGTTCAGAGGGAGTTCGACTCCTAGAGAAATCTGATTGAAGAAGAAGTTCGAAAGGAGTTTAGCTCCTAAAGAAATCCGATTGAAGGAGAAGTTCGGAAGGAGTTGGGCTTCTGAAGGAATCCGATTGAAGGAGAAGTTCGGAGAAAGTTTGGCTCCTGGAGAAATTCGATTGAAGTAGAGGTCCAGAAGGAGTTCGACTCCTGGAGGAATCGTCTAAAGAAGAAGTTTGAAAGAAGTTGAACTCCTAGAGGAATCTGACTGAAGGAGAAGTCCTGGAAGGAGTTTGGCTTCTGAAGAAATCTAATTGAAGGAGAAGTCCAGAAGGAGTTTGGCTCCTAGAGGAATCCAACTAAAGGAGAGATCCGAAAAAAGTTTGACTCCTAGAGGAATCCATCTGAAGGAGAAGGTCTGAAAGAAGTTTGGCTTCTGAAGGAATCCATCTGAAGGAGAAGTCTGGAAGGAGTTTGACTTCTGGAGGAATTTAACTAAAGGAGAAATTTGAAAGGAAGTTCGACTGCTGGAAGTAGTTCAGCCACTGAAGAAGTTCGGCTCCTAGGGCTTCAGCCGCTGAAGGAGTTCGAATTAGGGTTCGGCCGCTGGAGGAGTTTGGCTGGGGTTCGACTAAGGTCGCTAAGGAGTTCGGCCGACTGAAGGAGTTTGGCTAAGGTTCGACTGCTGGAGGAGTTTGATTGGGGTCCGACCGCTTGGAGGAAGAATTCTCGATCGAAGCTCTTTCGTGATTACCAGTTGCATTAGGCTAAGCATCAGGCTGAACTTCGATGGGAGCAAGGAATTTATCCCTAACAAATAGTCCCCCCACTCTTCGAGTTCGAAAATTCGAAGAAAGGGAGTACAAAAAAGATGACTGTCGAAGTTCTTTTTTCGGCTCTGCACCCATTCAGATTGAAGCTCGAGGGAGATCTTATCTCTAGCCGAGGTTGAAGTTGAAGCTCAAGAGAGATCTTATCTCCAATCAAGATTGAAGGAGATCTTATCTCCTGTTGAGATTGAAGCTCAGGAGAGATCTTATCTCCAGCCGAGGTTGAAGGAGATCTTATCTCCTGTTGAAGGATTGAAGCTCGGAAGAGATCTTATCTCCAACCGAAGTTGAAGGAGATCTTATCTTCTATTGACATTGATGTTGGAGCTCGAAGAAAATCTAATTTTTAGCCGAGATTGAAGGAGATCTTATCTCCTATTGAGGTTGCTGTTAAAGCACTGAGGAGATCTTATCTACAGTCGAGGTTGAAGAGATATCTTATCTCCTATTGAGGTTGGCATTGAAGCTCAAGAAAGATCTTATCTCCAGTTGAGGTTGAAGGAGATCTTATCTCCTGTTGAGATTAGCGTTGAAGCTTAAGAGAGATCTTATCTTCTACCGAGATTGAAGGAGATCTTATCTCCTATTGAAGGATTGGAGCTCGGAGGAGATCTTATCTCCAATCGAGATTAAAGGATATCTTATCTCCTGTTGACATTGACGTTGAAGCTCGAGAAAGATCTTATCTCTAGCCGAGGTTGAAGAAGATCTTATCTCCTATTGAGGTTGACGTTGAAGCTCGGAGAAAATCTTATCTCCAGTCGAGGTTGAAGAAAGATCTTATCTTCTGTTGAGGTTGGCATTGGAGCTCAAGGAAGATCTTATCTTCAACCGAGATTGAAGGAGATCTTATCTCCTATCCCGAGTTTCCGTGAAGCTTGTTGCTTGATTGCGATCTCAGCCGAGCTTGTTGTGGATGTCGAACTAGGATCTCTCTCAAACCAAGATAGGATTTTCTTTCGCATTTCGACATTTGAAGTCAGGTTTATCGTGGAAAAATAGTGTAAGGATTCTCCACCGAGCTCCTCTTCCTTCTCCACGTCTTTGGTCTACGAGGTTTCGACTTTTGCTCATGTTAGGATGAGGTTCTCCTCCTGTTCCTAACAGAGCTTGTAGGGGCACATAAGGGTCCGTTGTCGGGCCTCTCTCCTCATCCTCATCTAAAATGAATGAAGGCCTTCGACTTTGCTCATGTTAGGATGAGGTTCTCCTCCTATTCCTAACGAGCTATGTAGGAGGCACATAAGGGCCATTGTCAGGAACCTCTCCCTCTCATCTCGTCTAAAATGAACGAGACCTTTCGACTTTGCTCACGTTAGGATGAGGTTCTCTTTCCTATTCCTAATGGACTGTAGGGACACATAAGGGCCATTATCAGGGCCTCTCCTCTCATCTCATCTAAAATGAACGAGGCCTTCGACTTTGCTCATGTTAGGACGAGGTTCTTCTTCTGTTCCTAATGGGCTATACGAGCACATAAGGACCGTTGTCAGGGTCTCTCCCCTCATCTCGTCTAAAATGAATGAGGCCTTCGACTTTGCTCGTGTTAGGATGAGGTTCTCCTCCTATTTCTAATGGACGGTAGGGGCACATAAGGGCCGTTATCAGGGTCTCTTCCCTCATCTCATCTAAAGTGAACGAGGCCTTTGACTTGCTCATGTTAGGACGAGGTTCTCCTTCTGTTTCTAACATGGCCATTATTGATTACTTTTTTTCTATCATCATATAGTTTTTGTACCAAAAAATAATAATGTTGAAATAGAAGAGTTTTATTGAAGAAAAATTATCGACAGTACATTCTCAGATTCTCTGAGTTTTAAGGTCGTGGGAGTGTTGTTCCTCTAAGCTTCTTCAAATGATAAGTTTTGGACCAGATGACCTTCTTCATACGGGCTTTTCCAATTTGGGATAAGCTTTTCTTGGCTCTGAGGCTGAGAGATGGTGGCTCGCCAAAGTACTAAGCCCCCCTAGAGATAGCATTAATGATTCTAGAAGGCGGTCGATCTCCTTATTATTTCTCTCTCATTGGTGGTTCTAGCTATGGTAGCGCCCTTGGCTGATCTTCTCTTGCTTCAGACCGACGTCTGTAGAGTATTGAGGGGGACGTAGTTGTGAAACCTTTTGGAGGAGAACTTCTTCATGCCCTTCCGTTGGGGCTTATTTGATGATGAGCTCGAGGAGGAGTTCGGGCTCGCTTGCGCTCGAAGGAAGTCCGTGAGCACGATTGAATTTCATTCAGCCCTCCATCAGTAATGGGTTTACTAGACTCGCCCACCTGTCGCTCTCCTGTGGCTCCCTCATCTCTTAATTTGAAGGCTTCTTCCATTTGGGCATATCCTTCAACCCGAGCTAGCAGATTGGCAAAGTCCCTGGGGTACATCTTCTCTAGGGAGAACAGCAAATCATTCTTCTGAAGGCCGCCCTTGAGTGCAGCCATTGCAATAGACTGGTCTAGATTTCGAACCTCCAATGCCGGAACGTTAAATCGAATGATATAAGGCTAGATGATTGCCCCTCCTTCTACTTGATATTCATCAGAAAATTCAAACCTCGGGGTGGACGATGGCTGCTGATGAAGTGAGCCGCAAACTGATGGCTCGTCTGGTCAAAGAAAAAGATCGTATCCAACTTCAACATTGAGTATCAGTTTCTTGCTGCTCCCTTTAAGATAGACAAAAAAGCTCGACATAAGATGGCGTCTGATGTGCCATGGAGTAGCATCATAGTCCGGAAGGCCTTCAGATGATTGACTGGATCAGAGATTCCATCGTAGCTTTCAAATCGAAGGAAACTCAAAATTTGATAGAATGAACTCTTGCATAATTCGGAGAGAGAAAGGGAGGATCGGTGCGGACGTCGTCATGATGAGCCAGGGCAACGTGATCGAGCTCCTCATTCCATCGATCCATCTTTCATAGTTTTTGATTGAGGATATCATCTCGATTGCAGACCTTGGAAAGCTTCCAACTGTAGATGGAGAAAATTTTTTTGAAAAAGAATCACGATCCAAATAAGGATCCTCTACTCTCTATTTCTCCTTCCCAGGGGCGATAGGTATGCTAGCCCAAGTGCTCTTCCTTGGGATCGATTTTTGATATTTTGATGGTGGATTTTCTGACGAAATCATCACCGAAGGCTGCCATATGGTCTGCACCATCTCGGTGAGGCCCTAAACCTGCTGCATCAGTAGGTTAAACTGTTCAAATCTATCATGGCTATTGGTGAAGGAGGAGGTTGAAGCACCGGTGTTGGAGTCAGAATGGGTGGATTTGGTTCGGATCTGAAAGCAGAAGCAGTAGATCTTCTGGTAGTCGTCTTCTTTGGAGGCATTTCTTAGGATTGAGAAAGAGGATGGAGATGGACCTTGGAGAAGAAGATCCAAAGGATTGGCTGAGCACTCTTTTAAGAACAAGGATACCTTAGGAACAGTAGGCCCTTTCTCTAGTGCCAATCCTATTGGTGTAAAATCTGATCGACACCGAATCGAGCTAGAGTTGAGGAAGAAGAGGTCGCCATCGGTGACTTGCAAAATAAAATTCTGTCCGGAGTCGATGGTGGTGGCTCTAGTAGAATCCTTCGATGATCGAGTTAGCTCTTCTGGCCAACAGAAATGAAGTGCTCAGAAAAGAGTTCAGCAGAGTTTTAGAAAGAAGAAGAGAGCTTAGAGAAAACATATCTGGAGGGTCCCTTTTATAGACGAAGCCCAGAGCTGATAGTGACAGTCGTAGCTATTTGGTAGTTGGCCGTTTGAGGTCGCATGGAAAAGGCGTCACCTGCAGCAGACTGATAATGACAGTCATAGCTGTCTAGTAGCTAACTGCTCGAGACCGCATGAGAGGAGTGCTGCCTACAGTAGACTAATAGTGACAGCCATAGCTATCCGATACTAAGCCATTCGGGGCCATGTGGAAGGGTGAAGAGCTTTGACGTATGTCAATTTCATATGAGTTTGGACTCCTAAAGGGAATACGGCTAAAAGGGATCATCCGGAAGGAATGCTACTTGAAATCTGAAAGTAATCTGCTGGAGAAATCTGGATGAAGTTCGATTGATGGAGAAATCCAGAAGGAGTCCGACTGGTGGAGAAGTTTGGCTGAAGGAGTTCGACTAGTGAAGAAATTCGACTGAAAAAGAAGTTCGAAAGGAGTTCAACTCCTAGAGGAATTCGATTGAAGGAGAAGTCCGGAAGGAGTTCGACTTTTGAAGGAATCCGACTAAAGAGAAGATTCAAAAAAAGTTCAGCTCCTAGAGGAATCCATCTGAAGGAGAGGTCCGAAAGAAGTTTAGCTCCTGGAGGAATCCATCTGAAGGAGAAGTCTAGAAGGAGTTCGACTTCTGAAGAAATTTGACTGAAGGAGAAATCCGAAAGGAGTTCGGCCGCTAAAGGAGTTCGGCTAGGGCTCGATCGCTGAAGGAATTCGGCTGTGGTTCAATCGCTAGAGGAGTTCGGCTGGGGTTCGGTTGATGAGAAGTTCGGCCGGCTGAAGGAGTTCGATTAAGGTTCGGCCGTTGGAAGGGTTCGACTGGGGTCCGGCCGCTGAAGGAGAATTTTCAATCAAAGCTCTTCCGTGATTACCAATTGCATTGGGCTAAGCATCAGGCTGGACTTCGGCGAGAGCGGAGTTTATCCCCAATAGTGTAAATAAAAAATATCTACTTTTATTATTGATACTTGAAGGTCGGAAGCTACCGAGCTTGACAACCGATTTAGTGGACTGAATTTGGAGGCCAAATAAACTAAATTTGGAGGTTAGTATTCTGAGTAAGACTTGCACTTTAGATTCTAAGGTCGAACGAACTTGAGAGCTGAACGAGCACCGAGCTTCCTAGCTGGGACTATATCAAGACCTTTTATGCTGATTTCAAGAAAAGTTAGTTGGAGGTTCGGCTACATTCGAGATCGGATTCTAACAAGAATTAGAACATAGTTATTGTTGTCAAGTTTGAGTTGAAGGTCGAAGTCGAGAAGCTTGGCGGACATTCAGCGTCGGACATCAGTAAGGGATTAATGTCATTTTTAGGATAAACTATCATCTGACTTAGACTGAAGGTCAAAATTCACCGAACTTAGAGACGAACCTTTCAGTATCAATCAAAGCTCCATAACTGACTTGGTTGCATCTTAGGCCGAATGGTGTTAATGGCTGGATGGTACCTTTTAAGGGTCTGCAATAGCCGGCTTGCAAGGACTTCGATGGTAAATCATTTTTTCCCCAACAATTTGGCATTATCAACTATAGCATAGTGGTATTAGAGGAAGTTACAAGAGAGATTCAGCTCAATGATATGATCTTCAAAGTCAATAATTGCAATGTTAGGCGCTGGAAATATAACTTCTAGAATGTAAAAATGAAAACTCTATTCTACCATCCATTCAAGACTTGCTCTAATGATATCTTATGGATGGTGTCCTGATTATTCGGAGGAGGGCTTTGGTGCCATCCAAATGATTAGAGTCAGCCTCAAACTTGGTTGCTTCAGAGGCAAGGCTTCGAGAAGCCTCCTAATATTGACGATGGCATCGTCAGATGCATTTGACGGTGCGTAGTTCACCTTCAAATGCTTCTGGCCTATGTTGGTTCTTTTTATGTTTTGGGTCGGGCCTGGACTACATCAGGTCCTCCTAGATCAGAGTATGGCTCCGACGAACAAAGGGCTTGGTATTCTTCATTGACACCCGGATTCAGGTGATGTACATCTTACGCCATAGTTCACGACTTCAGAAATTCAGACAGGTCCTTCCACTTTATTAGGGATCTTTAATAGGACCTCGATTTCCCGCTTTTTCTACTTCATTGATCGGTGCTGGGAGCTGTGCTCTCTAATTTCATCCATTCTTCTTATCCTCTGAAACAGGGTGCATGGTTGACGATATTGAAGGTGCAGCTAAAGTGAAGATCCTTTAGCAGGTCCACGGCATAGACGTTATGTCCCACTCAGTTAAGTTAATAATGCTAAAGAGCCCAAGATACATAGGCTGCAACCTGTGGAAATTGAGTGGGTGCCATTCTAGTCTATCACGGATGAGCACTTTATCATAGGTTTGTAGTGGACTTGTTGGTGCTTTCCGCTTCCTCTATCTTGGTGCTACTTGTTGTTTTCTGTGATCGTCTTCCTAACTTCCCTATAGATCTGCTCAACATGCTGCTAGCTATTTGACCACTTGAGTAAAGCCTTATTGGATACTGGCAGTGGGTTCAAATCTACTAGCTTTCATGCTATCAGTCCTAAAGCATCTTGTTAAACGATTGATGATCAGGATACTTGGCAGGTTAAAGTTTAAGATTTATAGGATAACAATATGGCCAACTATGCTTTATGGCATAGAATGCTGAGCTGTTGGAAAATAATATATACACGAGATGTGTGTTGCTGAAATGAGAATATTGAGATAGAATTGTATAAATTCAAGAAAAGGTAGAATAAGAATTGAAGTTATTTGTAAAAAGATAGAAATAGCACTAATTGAGGATAAAGTAGAAGAATGGTGACTTAGATGGTTTGAATATAAACAACATTGGATGGACATATACATAGTGCATGTACAAGGAAAGAGAGGTTGGAGATAGGGGTTGACCGGGGGTTGACCGGAAATTCGCATGGGATGTGGTAAGAAAGGGCCTGACATCCCAACATCTCTCAAAAAGTATAGCCCTAAACTGAGCATAATTGAGGAAAAGGTTTCATGTAGATGACCCTTACTTGTTTGGGATTGAAACTGAGTCGAGTTGAGTTAAAGGCCAAGGAAATATAATGAACTAAATTACCTAGAGATAGTTAGTAACTCACTGCCTTACTATCAAGGGAGCTTTGCCGCAGCCAAGGACTCCAGCAACTGATAGAGTCGACCTGGTATCCATATGGTCCAAGCAAAACTCAAAAACTAAGCTCTAAATCCACCAGAAAACATATCCTTCCAACATTGACCAAATGGCCATTGGAAGGGAATGGATGGCAGTTAGTTCACTATGGGAAGGGCTTTGATGGTTACACGCTGGCCATCAGATCCACCAATCTTGGGGTCTACCATGGGATTTTCCTCTAATCTTTTATATGGTATCCTAGAGGCTCCAACACAGTCAATTTTCGAACTTTGTCGCTTCACAAGCAAGGATTCTAGAAGCTCCCTTATAATGGTGACCATGGCATCATCATATGCCTTGAGATAGTGCATAGTTTACCGTCAGATACCTCCAGCCTATTTTGGATCCATTTTTGTGTTCGGATAAGGCCTGGCTTGCATAAGGATATCACGATCAAATAAATATTTAATGAACTTTCTATTGTTATCAAGAAAATGAACCTTCTAGAACTTTGGGTGATAGTGCACAGTTTACCATCAGACTCCCAGCCTATTTTGGTTCCATTTTTGTGTTTGGATCAATCCTGGCTTGCATAAGGATTTTGCGCTCAAATAGATATTTAAATAAACCTGTTAGAGCTTTTGGTGATACAGAATGTCCGGAGGAATAATATTCTCATGGTTTCCAGATTAGATAAGTGGGCCCATAAACGACCTATAGGTATAATTTGGTGAACAATGAATGTGGATATTTGTTCTCAAAAAACAAATGACATAGGGGATAGCAAATAAAGGAAATCAAATAAACAATTGATAATAGATTAAGAGAGAGAGACCAAAGAATAGAGAAGAGAGAGTATAGGAAGGACCAATCCTGGCTGGTCAAAATATCTCTTATTCATTCAATGAGTTTATATAGAATGCTTTGTGAGCCAGCACTAATAGTCGTTTTCATAATTTTCTATAATTTGTTTTACAAGAAAGCTAGGAATAGAAATTTGAAATCCCATAATATCCTCTATAGAAAGATATCCAAAACAACAGAACATAAAATCCTGACGACTTTATAACTTTCTTGATTCAATATTCATCTAAAGTAAGATTCTTTCAAATCAATCCTATTAAATAAGACTCTAAAACCATCTCTAAAAGTTACTTAAATAAAGTTCTTGAAAGCACAATAGAATCTAGAGTCAGTTAATCTTTTACCAGCCATCATATACTCTAGGTGCAACTTTCTGAATTAGAGATTAAATGCAATGAAAACAAGGATCAACCTTTCTTTTTTCCTCATCATAGACTTGAGGCTTAGGGTTTGTTTCTAGTATTTGACTCTCATACACAACGAGAGTCCCAGTGTAACCATGCTTGGAGGAGAGATTTATTTGATTGCAAATGCATGACCATGGGCATGTGCATGAGAGGAGATGGATGTTAGTTGTCTTTCCCTCTACTTTGACTTCCACATTAAGCGCTTCCAACCTCTTTGTTGTTTTATGTGTCTGAGTTGATTACAGACTAACTGGTGTACTATAACAATTTATCATGTTGTGATCTGGGACTTTTCCACCATAAGAAAAACTTACTAATCATACCATACTACTAAATCGATGCTCCAAGTCTAGTAGAAAGTTGTGTGTAATGTATCAGCTTAAACTGTAAGTGGTTACCAAAACGATGATTCAAGCTTTTAATGTATTAAAATATGAACTGAAATTAGAAAGTAAATGTACTATAAAGAAAGAAACGTACCGGACAAGTCCAAGATTACAAATCGTAGACCAGCTTGATGATGATGATCTACATCCTTTTCTTCTTCAATACATCTTGTTATCCTACCAACGTAAGAATTAAAAGTTCCTTTCAGGTGGTCCTATTTCAGTCTAACTAAAAGAAGCAAAATCAACTGTTCCTTGCAGATATAGTTTATTAACAAGTCATTTGGAGTAAACCTTTCATTGAGGTAGGTGGTATTTGTAAAGTTAATGGGAGCTTCCACAGCTAGGATGAGGAACCCAGGAACCCTTCTGGCATCAATGTAGTGATGAAGATTTCGATAGATGTCAGTCCCTGTAATGTTGCCTAGTATTACTATATTAGGCCTGGTGGTCTGCAGAAGAATCCTAAATATTGATATCCCCACCTACATGCATCAAACCAACAACAATCAGTCATCATAGAGGAGCTACCACGCACCAAATGAAACAAGCACAACAAACACAGTCATTACAGCAATGGCAAGCCCATCTTGCACAGAAATGAAGAGGACACCTAGGAATGCACATAAGCAAACAATGAAGTCAATCTTATCCATCTTCCATAGGTGGTACGCCGCAGGGACATCAATAAGTCCGATAACAGCTGCAATTATGATGGCACCAAGCACAACATTGGGTGTATACACAAATAGCGGCATTAAGAAGAGGAGGGTCAACATCACCGTCACAGACATCACTATGTTGGATACTGCAGTCTTGGATCCTGCTTGATGGTTCACGGCTGAACGGGAAAAAGCACCTACAATTCACACATTTGGTGTAGTACTTCATTAGAGGGGTTTTGGTCTTGAGAAGAGGGGTCCGGGTTGTATGTATCTTTCGCGTGAAAGAATGACTGATATTCTTTTCACAAAATCAACCGTTGGATCGCACCTTGCATAGATTTCAAAGCACTCGATTCTTTCTACAATCTGACTGAACAGATCTCGAAGTGGAACATCGTACAATCCAATGGTTGATGTTGCGAAAGAGGGGGAATCATTCTTCCGCACTAAAGATATAACCGGTACCCTAAAAGGAGGCAATAAGATGCATCCCTGAAAAGAGCTTTCCTTAACT
This sequence comes from Cocos nucifera, assembly GCA_006176705.1. Classification (NCBI taxonomy): domain Eukaryota; kingdom Viridiplantae; phylum Streptophyta; class Magnoliopsida; order Arecales; family Arecaceae; genus Cocos; species Cocos nucifera. The sequence continues at coordinate 192,513 of QRFJ01000762.1, forward strand.
GCGATGTTCTCAATGTTACCTGTTGTAACATAGCATGAAGTGCAGGAACCCACAATGTTCATCAACCCTATGGCCATCATCTCCTTATTCCCATCTACTCTGTAGTCCTTGAGTGAAGCAAAAGTTCTCCCAACTGCAACTCCTTCCTAAACAAACGCAGAGATTAAATAATTTATTTAATTATTTTAGTGAGAAACAATTCTATGACTATAGTGGTGTGCCGAACATGCATTTTCTTGATACATGTCACTTATTTGAAAACTGACAAGCCTTCATTTCATGGGCAAGATTATGCTGTCTTTCCTATCATCAAAAACATTATGATGCACAGTTCCAGTTGCATCTTCAATATCTATACGTAAAATATGTAAAATATGCACAGTGCCAGGAAAATCATATATGTAAAATATGTGCATTAGAAGGTATGAGAACTGCTAATCTATTTTGGATATGAGATGGTTGTCTAAAGTAGATGTCAGTACAGACTACTTGCTCACTTTTTAGGAGGAAAAAAAAAACGGAGTAGCCCTTCTATTTTCTTTCAATTACAATAAGCCCAAATACTGTAAGCAAACCATTGGTATGGATCCCTTCAACTATCCTACGGAAAAGTATAATGAATGTTTCAAAGATAGAATTAAATCTGAGCAAACTCTTACATAACTACTCATATGGCTTTATCAGAAAATCAATTAATAAAAGAAAGAAAAGAACCATTGAAGCATCCTGTGGCTCGTCCTTGATTACTCTATTTGTGCGAGTACATTTGTGCGTGTTGGTGTGCATGGTAGAATTCACAGCACAATAAACTAGAAGTCAAATATGTAAAGGGAATTACGGTGAGGGAGATAATCCCAGTAACAAGCCCAGTTTTCATTACAGTGCCTAAATAAGTACTGTCAAAGTGTAATTTGTCCCAAGAAGGACGGTTAAGTCCAGATTTCAGTTGTCCGATCTGCATAGCCATTCAAAGAAGATTGTACATACAGAAAAAAAAAAAAAAGTTAGCTAGGTTACAGAGAAAGAATAAGAGAGTTCATGAAGTCAATCTTTAAAGAACACTAACAATACTGATGCCGTGATTCTGAGCTTTGAAAACGAAGACAAGAAGAGTAGAAAGGACAACAGATGTCAGTGGAGCTCCAGCTGATACCCAGAAAAGCTTTGGTCTTCTCGTGCTCTGCACCAGATCATATGTTACCAAAAAAAAAAATCTCAACAAGAAGTTAAATATAGTGCATACTTTCAGGAAATTTCGTTTTATACCGTTTAAGAAGTATTTATCTAGCATGCTCTATGATATTGTGTATTGCAGTTAACTTCTAAGAAGTAGAATTAACATAGTAAACAACATGCTTTGCTCTTTGGGCTAATATTAAGGGAAAAAATGGAGAACGCAAAGGATAAGTAGTTTGGATTATCTGCCATTGGCATTTCATTTATTATTTTGTTTGATATTCATAGTATTTGCATGTTCCACATTCAAAGAACGCACTATCCAGGAACCATAACCACACTAAGTCTGTCAGGGAAACGCTAACTTGCTGCTAAGGTATCTATGCCGGTAGACGTTCTCCTTTTCGCTAGATGTTTCAGGGATCTTAATGCAACGCCTTTTAATACATTATTGGAGACATCATCACGCTAATGTTTGCCATCTAACACGAAAAAAATGTATTAAGAAATATAGCTGTATGAGAGCAATTCTGCTCACATTCTCCAATGGGACAAAGCCATCCGTCGTAATTTACCTGCAAAACTCGGTGGAAAAAAAGTTAGTGCATTTAGACCAACCCCTCGGAGCCTATCAGAAGGTGACAAGATGCTCAGAATTATAATTTCTTTATTGTTACTACTGTACAATATTTTCATCCATTTGTCCGATGCATAATGTTTGTCAAAAGACAAAACATCAGGCCAGCCCGAATGCAATGCAAGACTAACAAAAGCAAAGTAGACATACTAGTTCAAGACAAAATAAGAAAATCCTGCTTGGAGGTGAACTCAGTATCGCCATAAACTGTGAGTGGAGCATCTTTCTGAGATCTGGAGATAATTAAAGTAGAATAGTAGCAGAAATTGATGATTTAATCTAGATTATTATGGAAATAGGTTGGGTTGGCTCGGTTCAAGCAAAACTCGAGCACATATCGACCAGACTCTGAGCACAAAATTTGGACCCACTAGTTGAAAACGGACCATCATTTGCCAAGTGTATCTTGGATCTTATATGATCCAACTCTGGTGCAAATCTACAGCTATATATATGAATGGGACTTTAGCTGGTCTGCTTGACCCAATCTAAAACAGAGGCACCCTTTATAATGAGGAGCTCTCTGTAAGATTTTATTTCTTTTTTATTTGCAAATATATAGCTTTGGCTGATCTAATGGTCCTGTGCATATCTTGAAATATTTCGAGCATTGGACGTCTGCAGAACTTTCTAAAAGAATACCCCCATAAGTTTGCCTTTTAATTAGTCATGTACATGTCATCAAGTACCAATACCGTCTACAAGTGATGCATATGAAACAAAGCATGGATACCTAGCTATAACTCGCATCTTATTTACATTTATGCACATATCTTCAGAGAATGGTGGCAAAGATCCCATATAGTTTGGCCAATGGTATAGATGGTAAAGCCACTTAAAAATGATTGCAATAATGGATTAAGACAAGGGACTTTTCTGGCCACTCTCAAATTTCTTTTTCCAACAAAAGAAGCGTCCATGTATCAGAAGATATTTTCTAAACAACTATAGATGAACTGGTATGGTTGGGTGAAACATGAACATTGTAGCTAAGATCTTGGCTTTTGTCAGTACATAACTTGTATCAATAAATAAAAAATGTTGGGTTTTATTATCTGGATCAAGATTACCTAATACATCCTGAGATATCAGCTAGAACAACGTACAGATATTAATTGTTATTTTTCAATCACTCCTTTACATTCTCGAATGGATACATTAACTAATTAATTTCTTTCAGAACTAATAATTAAACAGTCATGGATCTTCTCCCCCAAAAAAATGGTAGTAGTTATTTTAGGATTGACTATATGAGATATCGATATTTTATTCAAAATATAAGCCAAAATCTTTAAAATCTTTGAACATTTCAAGTGTTCCCATCCTTTTCATATCAACTGAGACAAATCAAGATCTCGTTTTGTCTAGCTCTCAATCACTAGCTAGTAAAATGATCTATGCATCGTATTCTCAAGAAATTGAGAATTTCTCTTCTTTACTCTTTAATATTAATGTTACTAAAAATATCCTAACTTTAATCTTGCTTGTACTGTAAGTTTTTTTTTTAAAAAAAAAGGTTTTCTTCCACATACATACTTCTACAAGTTTGATTATTATATATTTCAAAAATTTATATATATAATGTATGTAGGTACATACATACATATATATACACATGCGATATTTCATCCTACTTTTGTATCATTTCCCCTCCCATCAGTTTTGTGGTTTTAGTGATAACAAGTAGCCATTTAAGTATAAATTGGTTCTATTTTCATGTTTCAACAACATGTTTTAAAAAACTTATATAATTATATAGCTCTCCGGCATAAAATCTAAAAATTGAAAATTTTTCAAGAAATCCTAAAAATTTTCGATGCATGAAAAATGAACAGACCATTAAAATATTAAAAAATTTTGATGATATTTAACAAAATATGAAGCCATACCAAAATCTTTATAATTATGCAATAGTATATATATGTGAAAACACCTACCATTTTTTAAAATCCACCTCCATCTTTCCCCAAAAGAGGAGCTACACACCACATTCAAAGATATTTTTTTGCATTATTAGTACTTCATATCAAGACTATAGCCAATAATGACCCTTATAGGGCATAACTCGAGTAATATTCTCTATTGAGGCTAACTGTAGTTTCATTCTTTAGATTATACTTGTATGAAAGAAAGATAATTTTTTTATTTTATTATTATTGAAATATAAATAGATACTCAAAACCTAATGAAGTGTTGTTCACTTTCCTATAATTAGGTTGCAAATTCAAGTTTTGAGTGGTGGATGGTCATTTGTCATTTGGTTGCCTAAGTTCAATTGCAAAATGCATTTAGATTTCCAACAAATGCCACAAAAGCTATATATATTCAATTTTATATTCACACAAATTGAACTGAAGTAGCTAGAGTTATAGGCAATCTTTTGCAACTTTGTTAACTACCAATTGGAATTGAAAAAGAATACCTCGAAATTTGTATTTGATATAGTAAAAAATAAATAAATTTTCTATTTTAGTTAAAATTGAACAAACCGTCCCAACTATCTTGTATCCTATAACCATTTCACTTATTGACTTAAATTACAACTTACTATTGTATAATTTTAAGATTTTAACATGTTAAATACCAATTAATTATTATGGTAATAAAAATTATAAATATTCATTTATTATTTTATTATAATAAAAATTATTGTTATAGAATCCTCCAATTTGACTATTATTATGACTATAACAATACAAAAAATATTCTCACTATAACGATATAATAACTATTATTCTATTACGATTACTACTATCATTACATTGTACAATTACTATAAATATCAATTATTAATTATCAGTAAAAGAGATATTATTCCTTAATAATATCTTACAAAATATATTTGGCATAATAAATTATTATATTTTATATTATACTATATATGATATATTAAAAAGAGGTCGATAATTGGTTGTTTATTTGTCAAATATAATAAAAAAATGAACCTATTCACAAGGGAGTTAATCTTATCAATCCAGGATTATTAACTCTTGTTAGTGTTGACCAAAAAACTATAAAACCGTTTACTATTGTCAAAATAACAAATGTGTAAAATAAAATAATTTTACAACTCTAATTCCAGTTATAGCTGTTAATCCAAGCTTTTATCATTGCACCAAGCAATTGTCAGAAACCATAAACTGAACCTTATTCAATCCAATCAAATCAAGTTACTAGGCTTAAGTCGCTTTGAAAATGAATTTAATATTTAAATAAAGATATAAAAATAAAATAACAAAAAAAAAATAGTTGATTTGAGTTGACCTAAATTTGAATGGGTTCATAAAAGGCTGACCCAGACCTTTTTTCTTTTTTCCAAGGTGGGTTCAGGAAGATTAGCAAATCTCGATCAAGTCTTACAGGCTGACCAGACCTGACTCAATTTTAAATGTAAGCTAGACCTGAACCGTCTAGACCCACTTGAATTGGGTCGGTCATGACATCACCAGCCTCAGCCGAGTACGCATGAGGCGTTCATCCCTCGGAGGGAAACGGCCAATTAATTCAAGGTGGCTTTCAGCCATCCAGTAGCCGAGCAAGGATTTGTTGTTTCGTAAAGAACAGCAGAGAGCACCAGTCCGGTCAGCCATTAGACGGTGGGTAGGGACCAAGCACGGCTGTTCTGTTTAAAACGCAGCAACAAATCCTCCTGTCCTCCGTATTTTATTATCTCACGTACATGGAGACAAAAGCGAAGAGGGGAAGAAGAAAACATACGACGTGTCTCGCCAGCAAAAGCAAGGCCAGGAAGCAGATCCCCATCAATATCGTCTGCCATGACCACTGCACCAAAAAACCACCCAAAGCTTCTCAAGGCTACTCAACCTACTAGCTTAATTAGTGAACATAGTTTCAGTTAAAATTACTGAAGGATATATAACTATATATGGAGGAGAGTCTATTTTGTTCTGTTATATATTAACCGACCAACCTCATCAGTGTTGTGGAAAACAGAACTCATAACAGGAACCAGACCCATCTGTTTGGTGAAATGAACGATCCCCAGCATGCTTTTGAGCTGCTGGAGAGAGACTATTATGGCAGCACCGGCCATGAACCCGGTCAGTGTGGCCTTGGAGAGAAAATCAATGATGAAGCCCAATCTGATGAAGAACGACCAGTAGTATTAGTAAACAAGAATCGGCATCACAAGATGGACGAAGCTGCTTATAGGACTACTGATGACTGGCCTGAATATCCCGAGAGATGCCTGGACAATGCCAGCGAAGAAAGTTGAAGTGAAGGCAAGCTGAAGGAAGAGATATGGATCGGTTTTCGGGTTCGCCGCTTGCCGCAGCATCGACCCCATTATGAGAGAGGCAATTGAGACGGGACCGACCGCAAGATCTCTCGAGCTCCCCAGAATTGAGTACACGAGTGGTGGTACGAAGCTCGAATCTGTCATCAAACCCTTTTAGAATGCGGGGACCTATACTTCATCACTTCACATTAATTTTAATTCGGGAGAGCTTAACGAGGCTTACATAGGCCAATGATTGGAGGCAGATTGGCAAGCTGGGCATAGCTGATTCCCTGCAACAAAACAAATTAAGCACATGTAGAATTAATGGAATCCAGAAAAGAGAGAGGAAAGAAATATGAGAAAGGAAGAGATCTATCGATAGATATTATATATAAAGGAGGAGGATATTGATGATATGAAACTGATACCTGTGGGATGGCCAGACTGGCTATGGTGAGGCCGGAGACGAGGTCGGACTTAAAGTGGGAGAGGTCGTAGGTTGGAGCCCAGCCTAGAATTGGGAAGAGGTACTGGGCTCCGAGAATCCATTTCTTCTTGGGCGGCTGGCCCTTGAAGCGGCGGAATGGGTCATCAGGGAAGAAGGTCTCCTTCAACCTCAACTTAATCTTATCCAAAGAGCTCCGAGGCGGTGGTGGCACCACCTTGCGCATCACTTCCATCACTGCAATCTCCACCTGGTGGCCCTCCTGCATTCCTCCCACGTTGCCGCCAGCACCATGGGCTCCTTCCATATGCATCTACGTCTAGTTCCCTGATGAGAGAATTCCTCCACACCCAACTCCTATTTGAGGCCTCTTCCGCGCATCTATTAAGTCCTTGTCCAAGGAGGACGGCTGGACAATAAAAGCAACAAAAGTGCATGAGAAAGGAGGTGGGAGAAGATGGAAAAAGCAGGGAGAAAAAGGGAAAAAGAGAGGTAACCTGGGGGAGAGATAGGAATGGGAACGGCTGGGAGGTGGGATGAATGATTTGGTGGTGGCGATGGGATGGAATCTGGAGGGCGATCAGCCTTATCAACACAAACTTTGGTGGGATGGAAAGAAAACCCCGGACCAGCTTGGAGGTAGTTTTCTTGGCTTTGCTTTTAAATTCCTCCCACCTTTAGCATGCGTCCCATTGTGTGATGGGAAATGCTTTAGCGAGGGGAGAGGTGGGGAGTTAACGTTCTGCAACGTGCATCGACAGGTGTGCCGTGGAATTTGCAGCGGAGGAGATGGTTTTAATGTGTCGTCCGGGTGGGGATGGAATGCAGCGACCGTAAATTAATTCAGTACATTTAATGGGTGATGTCGCGAAGAATTCAGGGAACGGGCTTTAGAATTCTTCAAAACCAAACATTCATGGAAACATTCAAGCAACTATTCAAATTCTTATCCGAAAAAAAGAAAAAAAAGAAAAACTATTCAAATTGGACATCCACCGAGAAAGATTCTGGTACTTTATGAAAAGAGAAGTGGGAGTGGGCGTGATGCCGGTGTATTTTGTGGGCCGGTCGTAGCGACTGGTCATCTTCTTAAAGCAAAGAAGATAAAGATCAGCCTCTTCATCTTTTTGTTTTTTTTGCTGGGTTGGTTGCAAGCCGTGTTTGTTATGTCATAATTGGTTGCTAAGAAATTTAAATGATTTATAATTAACTTTAAACCGTTTTGAAGTCCTGGAAACTGAACCCCACTTCCTCTTAAGAACGCGACAGCTCTTTCTAAATTCTCCTACAGGCTTTCTGCTGATTGTTTGTTATGTCGTAACGTCTAACCTTGTCCGACTTTGGCTCAAATAAATACACCTTTCTTGGAAGGTTTCCTGCAGTCCTGTCCTCGAATTTCCTTGTATCGGCAGACGAATAAATTGAAGGTTTAAGCAAAGACTTTCGGCCTTCGAGTTTAAAAAAATATCCACATTGTTTAAACGCGCGCATTTCGTACATAAGCATTTCTTAAAAGAAGCAAGCATGGTATTTACCATCAAATTAACTTTCTTTGGACATGTTCAATCTAGGTAAGAGTTGAAGAAAAAATAATTTTGTATCATAGAATCGATCTAATCTGATCTGATCTAATCTATAAAAAAATTTCTAAAATTTGTCTATGAATTCTGATCATATCTGAGAGTTTTCAAATATGATCCTTATGATCTGATATTAAAAATAAAAATAAATTAAAAATAAAAATAATAGTTGTACCTAATTTAAGTAAATTATCCTATCGATGATCTGTCATTGTTCGAAATTTTGGATCTAGCCACGCACGCATCTAATCTCTATCGAAATCTACTCGGATTGGATCCGAATGTGCTCTCCTTCTGTATCTGATCTCCAAAAATTAGATCTGAATTTGATTTATAGAATCTTCAAAATTTTTTTTGAAGATGACATGTTCTTCTTCTAGATCTGATTTTCAAAAATCAGATTTGAATTTGATTTATAGAGTCTTCAAAACTTCTTTTGAAGATGACGCGCTCGTCTCATAAATACTATCGTGTCTAGCCTGGTCTATGCGCCAATTCTCTTAGATCTTCCTCGCTATTTGTGCTCAACTTTTGGACATGGAAAAAGGGAGAGGAGAAGAATGTGAGGGTGTGGAATAGACGATGGGGCGGCAGCCTTGCAGTGTGGTAATTGTGATAGCCTGAAAAAAGAAAAAGAAAGAAAAAAAGAGAAAGAAATGAAGACTCCCAACGGAAGTCTTCTCCTCCTCATACCCAACCTGGATTAGGACTCCTAGGGCTTTCCAAATCCTAGGAGATCCTCTATAAAATCATCCCTCCTCCATTCTCCAAGGACATCGAGCAATACGGAGTTTCCCTCCCTCTTCTTTCTCTCCCTATTCTTCCATTGAAGTTGCGAAGACCCTCTTTGTGCTCACCGAAGATCGTCGCTAGAGAAGCCACTGGAGGCCGAGATAAACTCCATCCCTCTTATTCTCCTTCTTTCCCTTCTTTCCATGTTCCTTTGAAAAATCATTGACCGTCAAAAGCATCGAAAAAGCCTTAAAAAGAAGATCTCTGTTCTTCCCATGTTTTCTTAATTATTTTCAAATTGATTTTTCCACTTTTGGCCCCACCGCTGACTATCCCTTGCTCCACCACCATCACTCGCCGTTGGCCCTGTGTGCCCTGCCATCCACCACCAGTCTTTCGACCAAGAACCACCGCCTAATGCTCTTTCCTGTTCAGCCAAGAAAAGGAAAAGAAAAGAAAGAAGAAGAAGAGAAGAAAAGAAAAGAAAAGAAAAAGAAAAAGAAAAGAAAAGAAAAGGAGAGAAAATAATTTTCTTTCTCCTCTCTCTCTTCTTCTCTCTCTAGAATTTTTTTTTCTATTTGATTCATGAACCCTAGATTGAATATAAGATGAAATCATGATGACCGAAGATTGCTATGAAATCCATGCAGTAGGTTGGATCCTAATCCAATTTTTATGAGAAATTTATAATATTTGATCATAGTTAACTCATATTAAGTCATCCTGATATGATCCCTGATGATCCTAATCATGATTGCATTCTCTCTCCATTTTTTCTCTCTACTTTCTCTTTCTTAACTAATTTTTCTCTCTAAAAAAGATCTATGAATTCTGTATCGAGTCATACTTTCATCTTCTAAAGATCCATGTTGACTCCAATAAGATGATCTGAAGCTACTTTGAAATTCATGCTATATATCAACCTCACTTCGATCATATCTAGTATCTTAAGAATCTATCATTGATGAATCCTATTGATCGATCTTAGTTTTGATCCGATTATGCTTCACGATTTCACGATCAAGTTACTTAGATCTGGCTCTTAGCTAGAAGACCCTGAATTCTCTGTGTGCAGACGATTCGCCACATCTGATCAACAGTTCTCTTTTCTTATGATTTAATTTTATTAAATTTATTAGATAAAAAATTGATCATATCTTTGATATTTTAAATAAGATTGCATGTGAAGTCTGAAGATTTAGGATGAATAAAGTAAGTGAAATCTTACGTTCCTTATTTTCAAATTATCATATCTTTTTATGCAAATAAACTATTATTATAAATTCATATTTTTTATAAAATAAGGATCAATATATGAAGTATAAAAATCATATTTTATTATGATCATTACTTTTATGAATATATTTTATGAAAATGATATATTTTATGATGCATGAATTTTAATATTTTTTCATGTAAATATAAGTATATTTAAAAAAAATGATATAAGAATTTCAAAGGCCCTCAGATAGCTATGAATAAATTTCTTATGGAAAAGTTGACACTCGGAGTTAGCATCCACAAGAAATATGGCCCCGCCAACGGGTTTCAAGTTTGTATAAAAAATAAGAATTTTGTTGATTAAAAAATATAGTCCTATCATGGGTACAATAGTGATTTTAGCACAAATATCTATGAGCAATATTTTGAAACATAACATCAACACTTGATCAAGAATGATTTACAAATTATGTTTATGAAATTTCATGATTTATGCATGCATGATTGATTTATGACTTATTTTATATTATGTTCTATAAAATATTTATTTTGTTATACATATTATTTTTTAAATATTATATTATCATGAACAAACTTATACCTGATTCGATAAGAAAGTGTAAGTTTTACTTACTAAGCTAGTGCAGCTCATATCCTTTTTATTTTTTTTCTTTTACAGAAAATTAAGGTTATGATCGATGAAGAATCCAGGCATGAAGATCTATGTAGCAGGTTTGAAAATTTTGTAACTGAACTTAGTCTGATCATGAACTTATAGTTGTTTAATTATGATTTGAGATATGAGTTTGATTTTGATTATGGATTTAAAATCTCTGAACCAATTTTGGTTTGATTATTTGATGAATAATGAAATTGAATCTTTATTTATATTTTAATTATGATGAAATTTAAGTGATTATGAATGATAGGCTTCGCATTATCAAGAGCCATACCCCTCGATAATATGGTTATATTATGTACCAAATTTGGGGCGTGATAGTAATTTTGGCACGAGCAAACCCTAGGTGTAGGAGGGGTTTAATAGACTTTCCGGCACCATGCAGTGCCACACAGTATCAACCAATTATATTGGTTGATTTAATCAGATCTAAATCTGATTGGCCACATGATGTCACCTGATCCAATTAGGTTAGAGACCCCTAAAATCCTTCATAAGTGGCTCCATAATTGAATAAGCACAAATAGTTCGGTGCCTAAGATTTTGAATCCATCAAAAAATCCTAGAGTCCCATCCTCATGGGACTCCCTCCTCTTTTCCCCATGTGCGCATGCCAACATGGGGTGTGCGCACATATTTGTGCATGAAAATCCAAGGGGGAGTGAGCCCCTAGAAAGTCTCCATAAGGTGCACGCTCATGCCCTTTCTGATGAAAAATATGCAAGATTTCATGCTTGAATTTTAAAACTTTTTTGAAATATAATGCAGTAGAAGATACAGATTAAACTATTTAATCTACAGAAGCATATAATCTAATTACTAAACTCTATATCTAGGACCTATAACATGTCATAATGCATGCATAAATTAAAAAATAAAAAATTTGGTATTGATCAAATCAATACCCTAGTCTAGAACAGCTCTAGATCTAAATCTCAGATTGCATCTAGGTGAGAGAAGAGATCAAATCTCTTACCTTTGCATGAGTTGAGAACTCCGCGGTTGATTTTCGTTAGTGCCTTTGGAGCCACACACACATCCACCTCTATAGAAAGTCCACATGAGGTTGCAATACAAATCGAAGATTTCTCGAATGAAGGTCCGCTTTAAGTGCTAGCTTCTCGTGAATCCCTTCGGATGGCTAATCTAAAATTTATTCTTTAGATCTCTTGGACACTCCAAGAGACGAAGAATAAAATGAGGAATAAGAAAGAAATCTAACCTTTGGATCAATCAAAAATCAAAAATAAAATATATGAGAAAAAATCCTAAGAGAAGACAAATCTTCTTGTTGGGGATAAACCCCGCTCTTATCGAAGTCTAATCTGATGCTTAGCCTATTGTAATTGATAATCACAGAAGAGCTTCGATCAAAAATTCTTCCTCCAATGGCCAAACCCCTCCCAGACTTCTCTAACAGTCGAACTTCTTCCAGACTTCTCCTTCAGTCGGATTCCTCTAGGAGCTAAATGGAGGAAAATCCTGATTTTTTGGATCAGATTCGTTTAGATCTAATCAGATCAAGAGATATATTTCAAAATTTTTTCTCTTTGATCTAGATCAAATCTGAGATATTTTAGATCTAATTCTTATTATTTTAATAATTAAAATAAAATTAGATAAATTAAATTAAATTTAATTTACCCTAAAGTGGGTAATCCTATTATCCGATGATGATCCTATGAGCAGCGGAAGGTTTTGGATCTAGCCATGCAAGTGCCTGGCCTCTACCAGTATCCACTCAGGTTGGATATAAAGATCCTCTTCTTCTCTATCATGTATCCAAAAATCAGATCTGGATCTGATCTAGAGGATCTTCAAAACTCCTTTTGAAGATCAGCAGTTGTCATTTACAGCAGCGTAGTCTTCTAGCTTTCAGTCGCCTTTCTCTCGCTTGGATTGCACCAACCAAGGTCCAAAATACTTTTGGACGTGGAGAGGAGAGGAAGAAAGTGGGTTTGGCATGGAGGAAGAGGGGAGAGGTAGTCTTGGGGCGTGGGATTTCAATTTTCCAATCTTTTTTTGAGTTGGGCACAGGGTCTTATTTATAGACTGTCTATGATCCAACTCCTCTTCTTTCCAATCAATCATAACTTTTTATGAAATCAGATCTAAATCTGATTGGTGGAAATAGAGTCCCCTGGATTCCTCCTTAGAGGGTACCTAAGACCAGTCAAAGTTGGTTCTTAGGAAAACTCTAATCGAAATCCAAAAAAGAGATGGAGTCCCTGTCCAACAGGGACTCCTGGGCGCCTCCAACTTGGGCACACGCCAAGGGTGGCATGCGCCCTCCTCCTTACCAAGTTCTAGTAGGGGGACAAGCTTCCACTAGCTCTCCAATAGTTGTGTGACACATGGACAGAAGTCAAAGTGTCAATGGTCAATGTTTGATCAGTCAAAGGTCAACTTTTGATCAAAGTAAAAGGACGAGAAATGATAAGTGACCAAAAATGGTAGGTAATATCTTACAAAATAAGACAATCTTTTTTGACTTGAATAAGCTCCAGTTAGACAAAGTGAATGAAGAAAAATCCTAATTTTTTGAACTAAGTTCATTCAGATCTGATCAGATCAAGAGATAAATTTCAAAATTTTTTCTCTTTGATCTAGATCAGATCTAAGATGTTTTAGATCTGATTATTATTATTTAGAAATAAAATAAAATCTAGATAAATTAAATCAAATTTAATTTACCTTGATATGGATAATCCTATTACCCGTTGATGATCCTATATGCAGCGGAAGGTTCTGGATCTAGCCACGCAAGTGCCTAGCCTCTATCGATATCCACTCGGACTGGATCTGAAAATCCTCTTCTTCTCTATCACATCTCCAAAAATCAGATCTGGATCTGATCTGAAGGATCTTCAAAACTTCTTTTGAAGATCAGCAGTCGTCCTTTGCAGCAGTGCAGCCTTCTAGCTTTCAGTCGCCTTTCTTTGATCTGGATCGCACCAACCAAAAATCCAAAACTCCTTTTGGATGTGGAGAGGAAAGGGGAGAAGGTGGTTTGGCATGGAGGAAGAGAGGAGAGGCAGCTTTGGGCATCGGGAATTATGATTGCTTTCAATCACTTCAAAAAAAATTTTCTTGAGTTGGGCGTAGGGTCTTATTTATAGACTAACTGTGATCCAACTCTTCTTCCCAACCAATCACAATCCTTTGTGAAATCAGATCTAAATCTGATTGGTGGGAATAGAGTCCCCTGGATTCCTCCTTAGAGGGCGCCTAAGACCAGTCAAAGTTGGTTCTTAGGAGAACTCTAATTGGAATCCAAAAAGGAGATGGAGTCCCTATCCAACAGGGACTCCTAGGCGCCTCCAACTTGGGCACACGCCAAGGGTGGCGTGCGCCCTCTTCCTTGCCAGGTTCTGGTAGGGGGACAGGCCCCCACCAGCTCTCCAATAGGTGCATGACATGTGGTCAAAAGTCAAAGTGTCAATGGTCAACATTTGACCAGTCAAAGGTAGACTTTTGACCAAAGTCAAAGAACAAGAAATGGCAGGTGACCAAAAATGGCAGGTAATGTCTTACAAAATAAGACAACCTTTTCTGACTTGGACAACCTCCAGTCAGACCATATGAAGGCCTCTGATTGAGCACAAACTCCTTTGGCTCAGTCAGGACAACTTATTTATGATAGCAAAAGAAGAACGTTAGGTTCAATCGAGTGCTAGCACGATTTTCTTGAACCTAATTGAATCTCATTCAGATCAATTGAACTGGATCAGTTCAATTGATGATCACCAGATTCAAACCCTTGTTTGTGTGACCCAGTTAGGTTCAGTTCTGTATGGTAATGGGATATGTCATGATCTCTATCATCGACATCATCGAAACTCCTTTCGATGGATCAGAACTCTTCTGATTCGAACAGCTAGAATGATCGATCATCTAAATCATTCTAATTGCTCCCAAAATCCACCAGTGACACCTAGCAGTATATGGTGGCAACCCATCAGAGCTGAATGCGAACCTCTTGGTGCAGCTACCTGTGTGATTAAGTTCTTCTATCTTGAGCCCCGATCAGATTAGGGTTAAGGTGAAACTCGTCAAACCCTAGTTTCTGTCATATGATGTAATCATTCGATTCAAGTCCGATGTGAAAATCTAAATAGAAACTCTTTCTATTATTTCACTCTGCCATGGCCATGGACTTCTGGACTTGATTCTCATGATCATCATAGGGCTGCTCCTCTACCACCGAGGTAGATAGATTCCATCTTGATGCCAATCCAGTTCCTACAATGAACATGCTATAGCCAACATACACCTCAGGTTCCATATGGCTAGGAGACCGAGTAATGGTGTAGTCAAACTATAACACCCTCAAGGTGAACTATCCGATGCATCCTCAGGTCAAAGAACCAGACACACTACTGCAGCATCGAGTCAGTCATTGACGAGAAGGTAGACTTCCTAATGACTACTCGAGGTGGTCACGCTCAGTGCCCTCGTTCTCTAACGAGTACCTGTACTCTCGCTCCGGTGTCTCCACACCGTAGACTCAAGACTCATCTACTAAAGAGAAGCGATTGTACACCAACCTTCCGGATCAATCACCATCCTCGTGATGATCCTATGGTCGAGAGCATTTTATGAGTTAATAATGATTATTCATGTCTTAAATTTTCAACTCTTGAAAATATGAATTATCATTACCACTAACTCAAAGGATGTATCACAGACACTAAATACACATATGTGATAGAAAATAACCCATTTTATTGATATTAGTCAAAATTATAATTTTGCCCCTAGAAGTGTATTACAAGTGTTAGTCAATTCTAGCTTCTAGGGCACATATATCTAATTGGAAGACCTAAGACTTAATATTTTCTTAGAGAGATTTGATTTAGGTCTCTTTAAACTTAACTTGATATAGTCTTAACCATTGTGACTAACCTAGTAGCATGGGTTAGCTTGGATTATTAGCCACCTCAGATCATGACTGAGTCGACAAATATGGCCAGGTAAGTAAGACCGGTGGAAGAAATTTGCCATTAACTCGACAAGAATGCATTTGAGTCAAGTAGCTCCCAATTAAAAATTAGTCGATCATATCTGCCAAACTTACCTTAGATACCAAATTGTTGAGCCAGAACCAATCGGGTTAGCGTACAATCCAGACTCTAACCACTAAGCCTAATTAGGTCTTAACTTGATCGATCACTAATATGACTCGACCTTGACCCAGACTTAATTCTATTAGGCTGATCAATTTAAGCACTCTTGATCCCATCTAACCGATTATTTATTTGGTTTGATCAACCGCTAGACCTAACCCAAGCCCGAATCCAATTTTATGAATGTCTTAGATCTAAAAATTCTCAATTTTAGACCTAATATATTTCATAATCTTAGTTCTTAATTAAGTTTAGGGTTCATAAATAAAATATATAAATAAAATCCTAGGATTACAGGATCTAGGGTTTTGCAGAAAATAAATTTTTGATTTCTGATTAAGGATGAACGCGCAGTACCCCTACACATCATAAGAACACCCCATCAAATGAAAGGAGAGGGCATTTAAAGCCTACTTTGTTCTTATGACTGGATGACAAAGGGGAACGTCTTAATCAAAAATATAATGAATTTATAAAACTAGTTAGATCTACATATATATTACATATATAAAATTGATCTAACTTAAAAATATGTCTCGTATACATCTCATGTATCATATCATGCATATTTTTAGATCTAAATTATCTCATAAATATCTAAAAAATAAAATTTAAATATGATCATATCAATTTAAATTTATTCAAGATAACTTTGTAGAACTATTTTACAACTAGTTTAAACATGCATCTATCATATCTCATATGAATAAAATTAAATAAATTTATTTTTTTAGTATTTAGATCTAATTATAATATTTATTATATCAAAAAATAATAAATAAATAGGTTTAAAATTATAATTAATTAAATTAAAACTATGATCATCCTAGACTACACATAGAATAATTCTATTCCTAGTCTAGTCATGCATCTCATACATCTTAGATCTAGATTATTTATTTTTTTTCTTAATTTTTAATTTTAGATCTAATCACATCTAATATGACATCTAAAAATATCTAATTATTAGATTAAAATTATATTAAAATTAGATCTAAATAATTATGGAACCTGGCTCTGATACCAGTTGAAGGAAAAAATCCTATTTCTCGGATCAGGTTCGTTCAAATCTGATTTGACCAAGAGGGATATTTTAAAAATTTTTCTTTTAGATCCAAATTAGATCTAAAACTCTTCATATCTAAGTTTATTAATTTAATAAAATTAAATTAAATTAAATTAAATCTAATTTAATTATACCTTGTTATGGGTAATCCTATTACCCTATGATGATCCCGATGTTTGCCTGAGGTTCTGGATGTAGCCATGCAAGTGCCTGGCCTCTACAAGTATCTACTTGGGCAACAAGATCTAGAGATCTTCTTCTTCTCAATCTATACTCCAAAGATCAAACCTGGATATGATCTTGAAGGTTTTCAAAATACCTTTTGAAGATCGGGTGTTATCTCTTGCAGTAGTGCTGTCTTCTTCTTTCTTGTCGCCTTTCTCTTGCTTGGATCAAACCAAACTCGAGCCCAAAGCTTCTTGGGCATGGAGAGGAGAGAGAGGATCTAAAGATGGCATGGAGAGAAAGGGAGAGAAGCCTTATGGCATGGGCAAAAGGTAGAGGATCTGAATCCTAGGCGCAGATAGGGTTTATATAGACCCTGCTGCGCCATGCAGTGCCACATCATCCCAGCCAATCATGGCTCTTCGTGCAATCAAATCTAAATCTGATTGATGGGATGACATCATCTGATCCAATCAGATTAGAGTCCCTCACAAATCTCCTTAGGTGGTGCCAAGATTGGTCAAAGATGACTCTTTGGTGCCACCCAAGTTGAATGCATGAAGCAATTGGAGTCCCATTTATATGGGACTCCAATCCTTATCCACTTTAGGTGCACGCCTCCCTAGGCATGCGCCCCTTGCCATTCTACTATTTAGTAGGTGGACAAGGGTCAAAGCTCTCTCTTATAGGTGCATGACATATGGGTAGATGTCTAAGTGTCAAAGGTCAATATTTGACCAAAGTCCAAAGACAAGATTTAGTAGGTGACGGAAATGATAGGTGTTGTCTCAAATTTATCTTATATAAGACAATCCTTTTCTGACTTGAATAAGCTCCAATCAGACCAAGTAAAGGTTTCTGAGTGAGCCCAAACATTTTTGGCTCAATCGAGACAACTCTTAATGATTGTTGAAGGAGAACATTAGGCTCAATCATGTGCTAGCACGATTTCCTTGAACCTAATTGAATCTTTATTCAAATCATTTGAATTGGATTAGTCTAATTGATGATATCTAGATCCAAACCCTTATTTGTGTGATTCAGTTAGGTTCAGTTCCATATGGTAATGGGATATGTCATGATCTCTATCATCGACATCATCGAAACACCTTCTGATGGATCAGAACTTTTTTGATTCAGATAATTAATATGATCGATCATCCAAATCATTCTAATTGCTTCTAAAATCCACCAGTGACACCTAGCAGCATATGGTGGCAACCCATCAGAACTGAAAATGAACCTCTCGATGCAGTTAGCTGTGTGATTAAGTTCCTCTATCTTGAGCCCCGATCAGATTAAGGTTAAGGTGATCTCGTCAAAACCTTAATTTTTGTCATATGAATTAGTCATTCAATTCAAGTTCAATTTAAAAATCCTAATAGAAACTCTTTCTATTATTTCACTCTACCATGGCCATGGGCTTATGGACTTGATTCTCATGATCATTATAGGACTACTCCTCATCTACCGAGGTAGATAGATCCCCTATTGGTGCAATCCAATTCCTACAATGAATATGCTATAGCCAACATACACCTCAGGATTTCGAATGGCTAGGAGATTGAGTTATGGTGTAGTCAAACTATAACACCCTCAAGGTGAACTGCCGATGCACCTTAGGTTAAAGAACCAGACACACCATTGCAGCTTTGAGCCAGTCATTGATGAGAAGGTAGACTTTCTAATGACTGCTCGAGGTGGTCACGCTCAGTGCGCTCATTGTCTAACGAGTACCTGTACTCTCGCTCTGCTGTCTCTACAC
This sequence comes from Cocos nucifera, assembly GCA_006176705.1. Classification (NCBI taxonomy): domain Eukaryota; kingdom Viridiplantae; phylum Streptophyta; class Magnoliopsida; order Arecales; family Arecaceae; genus Cocos; species Cocos nucifera. Next base: position 211,348 of record QRFJ01000762.1, read on the forward strand.
CATAGACTCAAGACTCATCTATCCTAAAGAAGTGATCGTACACCAATCTTCCAGATTAATCACCATCCTCATGATGATCCTATGGTCGAGAGCATTTTGTGTTAATAATAAAAATTCATGTCTTAAATATTCAACTCTTCAAAATATGAACTATCATTATCATTAACTTAAGGGATGTATCACAGACACTTTCAAATATACACTGTGATAGAAAATAATCCATTTTATTATTTATAATCAAAATTATAATTTTGCCCTTTGTTGTGTATTACAAGTGTTAGTCAATTCTGGCTTCTAGGGCACACATATCTAACACATTCATCCATCGATCTTGAAGCCAACCAAACTCTTTTAAAAAATTTGATAATGGTTTAGATAGTTCAACGATTCCCTTTCTAGCCTCCAGCTTAAAAGTTTCTATCAATCCTTGGCCAACTTTGAAGAAGGATGAACTCCTTAAAGTCAGCCAAACTCCTCGAACCTTAAAGGCAGCACCAATAGAGTCTAACCAGCTATATATTTATAACCAGCTATATATTTACCATCTGCCATTCACAAGCTGATCTCCAAGTTCAGCCTACCTAGCTCCAAGCTCATCATCCCAACACCCATGGCCTACAAATAAGTGCAAAAGCTGCATCCAAACTCCAACAAATAGAACTCAACCACTCACAAGTCACGACAAATGACAGCGCACTCTTCGTAACAAACTCCATGTGGCTGGAATGGCCCACTAACATTCTATTACGGCTATTATTTTTATTCTGTTATAGACTGCGTCTATATAAAGGATCCTCTAATACATCTTTTTCTTTAAGCTCTCCACTCTGCTCTTAATTCTTCTGAGTACTCCATTCTTGTTGGTCGGAGAACTAACTTGACCATTGAAGGATCCTGCCAGAGCCTTCCATCTTTGATTTGGACTTTGCTTTGTAGGTCTCATCGACGATATCATCTTCACCAACTCCCAGTGAACTTCGATGTCAGCACCATTTTCTGCACCAACAGGAATGGCGCTAGAGGAAGAGCAACTTCTGAGACCTTATTCTTAAAGAAGTGCCCAATCGAGTTCATCTTCTTCCTCTCCCCTCCAATTTTGCAATTCTTTTCTCTTTGATCTTTCTTGTATTCTAATAAGATACCACCCAAGAGAGCTTCAACCCGATGATCCACCATCTTTACTACTAGATCTCAGCTGAATCAATCTGCTCTGACCTCATCACTGGCACCATAACTTTCACTAGCAGCCATGGTGGATCTGGAGCAATTCAATCTGCTGATGTAGTAAGTTAAGGCCTTACTAAAGTAGTGCAAGCCATGCAACAGCCCCTAGCACCAGTTCAGCTGGAAAGATCGTCATCGAAATGCTGAGATCTGGTGCAGAAAAGGCCCACCTGGGCAAGCCAACCTGTGACTCCAGAGAAGAAAAGGTAGAGAACGGAGAGCCCTTGTTCTGATCATGACTCTATCCTTAGGAAATCACTACCCCCTCCAACCAGCCATGCTTCGAGATCCATGATCGAGATGATACTCTCAATTAGAAGCTTTAAGAAATGAACCAACGGATCAAGAAACACAGCCATGTTGCCCCCGCTTGCCATGACAATATTTGCTCCCACCCCCCATTCTTCACTCAGATTATGCAGTAGCCCATCCTGCCGAACATCAAACTTTCTCAGTTTGAAAGTTACGATGGTACCTCCAACCCAATCAACCACCTCAAAGCTTTCAGAACAATGATGATGCTCCATAGCACACCTGACGCCATCCTATGCCGAACTTTTTCCTCAACTTTGAAGCAAGCAGCAAGGCACTGGTACTGGAGCCTCAAATCGGGTACCATCTTTTCTTGCAACAAACTGAGCCCTCAGTTGTGACTCACTTTATCAATAGCTGGTGCCAGAGACAAGGTTCAGACTCCCTCATGAACATCAAGCAGATGGAAGGAGAGTCTATCTGAGCTTATGTTAGCTATTTTAATACCACTACCTTAGAGGTCCAAAACTTAGACCAGTTGGTTGCAATGACCGCACTAAAGGACGACCTCCAAAAGAACAATCTTCTTTTTTCTTTGAAAAAGAAGTACCCCTAGAATTTTGCTGACATGCTGGCCCAAGCAAAAGGCTATGCTCGAGTGGAGGAAGCCTTCAATCTAAAGGATGAGAAAGTCATAGGAGAGTGGCAAGTGGGTGAATTTAGCAAGCCCATAATTGATAAAAAGCCGAGTAAAGCTCGACCATGCTCCAAAACCTCAATTGAGCAAAGATGAGCTCGGACCCTTCCACAAGCTCATCAATAAAGAAGCCCAGATCGAAGAGCATGACGGGGCTCCCCATCCAGAAGGTTTCACCACTATGCTTCGCTAAATGCTCTCAAGATCTAAGTGTTGATGGAGATCAAGGAGCAGTTACTAAGATCAGAAAGAATGTGGACTCACCCAGCTAGGCATAACCCAAAAAACTACTACCTTTACCATAGTAACTGAAAGAGCAAGGGTGGTGCACCCAAGTCTTGGGAGATCATGAAGGAGTTAAGATGGTGGCTCCTGGAGGCTTGGAACAATTGGAATTATATCGACCGAGATTAAGGGTTGATACACTATCGAGCTGGGTTAGATACAGGCCGAGCCAGCTCGAGCTAGGATCAATCCAGCTTAGGTTGAAATCGAGCTAGCTCTCTCAGACAAATAAAGAATATGTTCTCAAATTTTTGTGGCTTGACAGGCAGTCGAGCTAGCTCAAGTCTTCATCGAGCCAGCTTGAATAGGCAAACAGATGAGCTTGGGATTTTCTATTTGATTTTAGATTGGATCTAATCCAAGGGATCTTAGGACTTGAGTTGAGAGGTCTTAAGATGGCTAATTCATGTATAAAGCTAGGTCTTTATTCTTAGGGATGAGAGCATGCAAGACGTGGACTTAGGTGAGTGCTTTAATGCATGGGTTAGTCTAGAGAGTTTTTTAGAGTTGAGTCATATTGGCTCAGGGTTTATATATACTTTGTATATGTAATGTTTAAGAATAAGAGTAATAGTAATCCCTTTTCTCCATGAAACCCTGCTCTCTTCTCCTCTCTCTCTCTGTATTAGCTGCCCATCTCTTGGTGTCTATTCATTAGTGTTGTCGCCTCCTTCTGGTTGAAAGTCTTTGGTTGTTGGTTTTAAGTCTTCTAAACTCTAAGGAATCGATCTTACAATTTGTATCAGAGCTCAAGTCGTATGGACAAAGAAGGAGAATGTAGAAGGAAGAAATCAACAGAGACTGATATTTTAGTAGGATCCTATCAAGGTATTTCTCATCTATCTTGGTGATTTTGCTATTGTGTAACTTAGATCCAATCATGGGAAGTAACATAAAGATAGATTTTGAGAAGTTTGATGGGAAAGGGAGCTTTTTCATGTGGAGAGTTTGCATAGAGGTTCTCCTTGTGCAGCATGAATTAGATCAAGCATTGAAGAATAGGTCGGAAGGGATCATAGATCGACAATGAATGTCGATGGAGAAATGGGCATGTTCAATGATTAGAGAGTGTTTAGCAAACTTGGTCCTTTATTTGGTGTTGGAAGAGAAAACCCCTAAAAGACTTTGGTCAAAGTTGCAAAATCTTTACATGAAAAAGAACATATACAATAAACTTATGTTGAAGAAGAGATTGTATAGCCTTCGTATGGTTGAAGGTGGAGACGTCCTCAGTCACATACAGTTATTTGATCATGTGAGCAATAAATTACTGAATTTTGGAGTGAATATGGAGGAGAAAGACAAGTCATTATTGTTACTTTGTTTGCTGCCCCTTCCTTTGATCTGCTGGTCACGACACTGGTCTACAAAAAAGAGACACTATACTATCAAGATATTGTTTGGTATTGCAAATGAATGAGCAGAGAGAGAAGATCACTAAGGATGGCATTCTCCATGAGGGTTTGACTGTAGGGGAGAGATCTGGAAGAGAAAGGATAAAAAAATTAAGAGGATGATCAAAATCCCGGAAAGGCAAAAAATAGATAAAGTGTTATAAGTGCAATGAGATCGAAAATTTTCATCGTGATTGCCTGTTATTAAAGAACCAAAAAGGAGAAAATTGAGGATCTAATTCTTTGAGTACAGTTGCTAATCAGAACATGGAGGATGACCTCTTGGTGGTGTCGGATGGTCACTGGCAATGCATAGATATTTGGACCCTAGATTCAGCTTGTTCACATCACTACACCCAAAACTGGTCTTGATTTTCTATATACACTGAGATCGATGAGGAGAGTTTGATACTTGGGGATGATCAACCTTGTATGGTCGCTTATATTCGAACAATTAGGATGAGGATGTTTGATGGGATGGTGCAGACTCTCACAAACACGAAGCATATCCCAGAGCTGAAGAAGAACCTTGTGTCATTGGGCTACCTGGAGTGGAGCGGCTAGCTTCAGCAGTCATGCCAGGAGTGGACTATTGAATATCTCAAATAGAGCCATGATAGTGATGAGGGGGGAGGCTGAAAAATAAGCTCTATAAGATAGAGGGATCTATGGTGACCAGAGGATTCGATACAGCTGCAGCAGCGTAGGATCCATAGGGGGCTTATCGATTATGGCATTATCACCTGGGGCACATATAGGACTGAAGGAGCTGAGCAAAATGGGACTAATCTCTAATCTAGGAGCAACTTTAGAGCTTTGTGAGCAGTGCCAGATTGAAAAATAGAGAAGAGTTTAGTTTGTAGTCAGCACAGCTCGTAGTGCTGCCCCACTAGATCTTATTCACACTGATGTGTGGGGGCTGGCTCTGGTTTCAGCCAAAAATGAAGCAAGATACATCATGACCCTGATAGATAATTTCTCATGAAAAGTTTGGATCTACTTCATAAGGAAGAAATCAGAAGTCTTCACCAAATTCAAAGTTTAGAAGGCCGAGATAAAGAATGAAGAGGGGAGAAGTGTGAAGTGTTTGCGATCCGACAATGGCGGGGAGTACACTAGCAAAGAGTTTCAAGTTTTTTGTGAGGAGTGTGGCATCAAAAGATACTTTTTGGTGAATGAGACTTAGTAAAATGGGGTGGCCAAGAGAATGAACAGGACCCTTATGGAGAAAGCAAGATGTATGAGGCTGCTGGCAAGGCTTCCTAAGGTGTTCTTGGTAGATTCAGTGGATGTAGCCAGCTATCTAGTGAATCGATCACCTCACATGAGGTTAGATGGAGGAATTTCGGAGGAGAAATGATCTAGAAGAAGTATAAATCTGAACCATCTAAGGGTGTTTGGGTGCACGTCATTTGTGCACATTGATGCTAGTGAGTGGAGCAAATTGGATGCCAAGACAAAGAAGATGGTGTTCCTAGGATATCCATGAGGTGTTAAGGGATATCAGCTCTGGGATCCCTTGGAGAAGAAGGTCATCAATATTGGACTTAAATCGCTTGATTCATTCATATAATGGGTGTTGGGTTTGACGAGTTCACCTTAACCCTAATCCCATCCGAGCTCATGATAGAAAAACCAAAGCACACAGGTAGTTACACTGAAAGGTTCACTTTTTGGTTCTGATGGTTGCCACCATATACGGCTAAGTGTCACTGGTGGATTTTGGGATCAATTAGAATTATTTTGATGGTCAATAAATCTAATTGGGTGAATTAGAAGAGTTCTGGTCCATCGAAAGATGTTTCAATGATGTCATTGATGAAAATCATGATATATCCCATTACCATATAGAACTAAACCTAATTGGATCATACAAATAATGGTTTAGATCTGGATGTCATCAATTAAGTTAATTCAGTTCGATTGATTTGGATTAGATCCAATTATTTTCAAGGAAATCATGCTAGCACATGATTGAACCTAATATTCTCCTTCTATCATCTTTCTGATTCATCTCGACTGAGTTAAATTAGATTTAACTCATTTGGAAGCCTTGTATGGCTCTGTTCTAGTCTGACTAGAACTTGTCTAGATCAGAAAAGTCTTGTCCTAACCTGATCTATGTTTGTCCTAATCTATCGGATGGAAACAAGACAAGACTTGCTAATTCAAGAACTATTTGGATAAGATTCATCAAAAAACTCTATAGAAATTTATCTTGATCTAACTGGACCTTGTCCTGGCCTAATCAAGGCTTGTCCTAAATCCCATAAGATGAAAACAAGACAAGGGTTGTCTTTGGTAGATTAGGGCTTGTTTTAAAATCATGAGATGAAATTTGGACAAGTCTCTGTTGAAAATTCTAGATGGATTTTTCTTGATCTGACTGGACAAAGTCCTGGCCTGATCAAGGCTTGTTCTAACTTGATTAGGAATTGACATAAATTTATTGGATGGGACTTGAAAAGATTTTGTCCTAAATCCCATAAGATGGGAATAGGATAAGGGTCAATGTTAACCCAGTTTGCAGGAAAGAAGAGATATGGCGTGCGCTCCCTAGATAGAGTTTATTTGAGCGCACACGTCCATATGGGATTTACGTGAAGAGGGAAGAGGGTGCACATTCATCTACGTGTGCACCCCATATGGATAAATGTGGAGAACCTCATTCAAATTATTTTGACTAGGGTCAAAGAAGTATGATTTGGATCAAACTCTCAGAATATAAGAGCCTTGTGCCATCTATTCTTCTTATCCCATCTCCACACCACATTTTCCTTGAGTTTTGTGTGACAAAAAAAAGGAAATTCAGGTGTGGGGCATGGAGATCAATGTAGACTCCTTCTACATGTTCTCTTGGACTTGGCCAAAGTCACATGTGAATGGACTCTTCCTTTGGTCTATTTAAAGAGCCCTGTGCAACTTGTTGTGCATAGAAAATTTCTCTATGGTGAATCCCTGCCAAAATCTCCACCTCCATACCTCATATTCTAGATCTCCTATTCCTCTTCCATACCCAATGAATAGGCAAAAATCAGAGATCAAGTGTTGGCCTTTGATCCTGCAAAGCTGCACGACTAGTTCCCGCATCAAGAGACGAAGGTGCTGCCATCGAAGATCAGTTCGAAGGCATCTACAATTCCAAATCTGACCTTTTGAGATCAGATCAAGAAGAAAGATATTTCTACATCAAACCTAAGTGGATACCAATAGAAGTTGAGTGCATGCTCGAGTCAATCAGAACCTCGGATCAATCGTCAGATCATCATATCGATTAAACGGTTTACCCGATCAAGTGATATTAGATATCACTATTTTATTTTTATTTTTATTTATAAATTTTAGATCAATCTAATTAGATATGAGAACTTTCAGATTGATTGGATTGAAAAAAAATTTTAAAATTATTTTTTGGCAAATTTGATCCGATCAGATGGAACCTACGGTAGGAAAATCCCATTTTTTCTTCAACTAGTATCAAAGCCAGGTTGCTTGTTCTAGATCTATCATTAGAGTTGATCTAAAATTTTTTTATGATCTTATTTATAAATTTTCAGACATTACATGAGATGTAATCAGATCTGAAATAAAAAATTACATGTTTTAAAATTATATATTTGATATATACAATGCATGTTCTAGTCTAGATCTATAGTTCTATATCATGGTAGTCATTCAAATATGCTTTAGATTAGATCTAATTTAATTTTTATAATTTAATCATTTAAGTTTTAGATGTTACATTAGATGTAATCAAATTTAAAACATAAGATCTAGTTTAAAATTTGATTTATATGATATAGGCACCGCATATCTAGACTAGATCTGTAGTTTAATGTACAGTCTAGATCATAAATTTTATGAAATGTTCATCTAATTTTTTATAGATTATATATTTTAATTAGTTAAATTTTAGATATTATGTGATATAATTAGATCTGAAAGCATAAGATGCATTAAAAATTTTATTTGTATGACAAATGCAATGCATGTCTAGACTAGTTCCATAGATCTATGATATGAGTAGTCTAGATTAAATTTTTTTATGATGAGATCATTTAAAATTTTATTTTTAGATATTATATTATATGTAATCAAATTTGAAACATAAATTTAAATATTAAATTTGATACAAGAGATATATGCAAAATATGTATAGATTAGATCTTAAATCATGTAACTATTATATGCTTTAGATCTAATAGTTTTGTAATATAGTTCATATTTCTGATTAAGGCATTCTCCTTGGCCATCCAGTCATGAGAGTAAGAAAGATCGAAAGGCTCTCTCTTCCTATTCGATTGGATGCTTGTTGGGAAATATGTCTTAAAGCCAATCATCTAAGTGGTAGATGATTGAAATTAGTATATGAATTATCTAATAATAATAGTTACTTAATTGGTTCATCATAAAAGTTCTATCTTTCTTAAATGAATACCTAAATTATGATGAAATTTTTAGAACCATAATTAATCGATAAAGAAGGATTTATCGGATGATTCTTAAATTGTTCACGATCAAATGATAAGTTATCAATAAGGATAATAACTTATCGAGTGTAGGTATATGCATTGGTTGTCCTCGTAACCAAGTGATGTGGAGACACTGGTATGGCATCCAGGTAAGATATAGTAGTACATCTACACTGAACATCATCAATGTAGCACTCTACTATCAAGAGTAGCTAGTAAAAGCCAATGGGTATAAGTGTTTCTCCAACCTGAGATCACCATGGTGACTTGCAAGCAACTCACTGTACTTTGGTGCCGGACTATCTGTATTTTTAATATATGTTCCAAAGATTTTTGAGTATAGTTAAGTACTTATAAAGTCAGTGTATGAGTCAAGATGGGATTGACCACTCTTGATTAACTTCAGAAAGAGAATGACTCGTTGTGTTTTAATTTAACAAAACCTAGGTCGGGGTAATCTTCGTGAGCTGTCACAAAATTTGCAAAATTTTGAGATACAATAGAGATAACTTGTATGAGTATTTGACAATATACTCGAAGTCGTCTTGAGCATTAGTGGTCATAGGGATGAATTATATGGTAACCATGGGCTAGGATTCTAAGAATATTGCTTTGCATACATTCGACCTATCCGAACGTCGAGAATCATTGCTAGATGGTAATAGTACAAAAATTAGTTCCTATACTATCGACTTAGGCTCGAACCTATGGGGTCACACACATTAGATCTTATAATCTGATCAGATGGTTAATCGATATTTAAGAATCATTTCAAGGTCAAACATTCAATGCGATTGATGTTTAACCTAATGCAAGTGTTGTAGGAGGATTGGTTAGCAATTGGATTGCTAATTAGCTCAATTTGATTGAGCAATCAGCTAAGATCAAGTATAATTAAATTAAATTCAAATAGAATTAGTTTGGATTTAATTGGGTTAAGTCCAATTGATTTATTGGATAAGCCAATTGCAAGGGAAAATCAATTCCTAGTTGGACTTGGATTTAATTACATCTAATTCCAAATTAACTTTGGATTTAAATTAAAATTAAATATAATTTAATTAAATTTAATTAGGCTTATAATTAAACTAGGATCACTCTCAATTAGGTTGCATTTTATTTGGTTTAAATTAGTTTTGATTTAGATTCAAAATAGTTTTGATCTAGTCAAACATAAAGAGTCACAATTGGACTGGACTGTCACTCTTCCCTTGCGCCAATGGTCCCATGCCTAAATATTTAATTCTAGATTTTTTTCTATGATTTATATGCCTAATAAATGATTTTCCACATCCCATTATCTCAGAAATTGGATTTAAATTTGATTTGGTCAAAATTAGAAGGAAGTTGGAAATTATTTCCTACTTGGAAGAGTCTTCTTTGACACAAACTCCTCCCTCCCTTGTGCGCCATCTCTACCCACGCCCCTCTATCTTATTCAGCCCTTTTTCCCTTTGTTTTATGCATGAGAATCAGTGGTTACATGAAAAAATAAGTGGAAGGGGCGTCCAAGAGTTGGATGCCCCATAGAAGTCCTCCTTTGACTAGGTTTTGACCTAGTCTTGCAATAAAAGGTGTATGCCTCTTATGAGATGATTTTAGGACATAAAAAATCCTAAAAAAATCATAAAAATTAGAAGAAAAGGAGGGGAAGGCTTGAAATATTTGTGGCACCAAGATTCATGGAGAAGAGCCTTCAATTAAGATATCAAAGGTTGATGTCTTGAAGAGACAAGGTAAGAGAAGACTGTCTTCTCTTATTTTTTTTTTTATGTTTCTCTCTTCCTATTTTATTTATTATTTTTATATGATAAAAATTTGAGAGAGAGAAAATAGATTTGGGTGTAGGGATGAGTGCTCCAAGTTGTTGGGGCATGGTGTTAATTTTTTGGGCATGATCTGATCATGTCCTGATGAGAGAAGGAGAAGAAAAGAAAGGTCTTCTCTTAGGATTTCTTGGGGAACCTTTCCTCTCCAATTTTTATGATATTTTTGTATGAATAAAATAAAAAATCTTAGATCTAGAAACTTAAAAAAAATTCTAGAAGAGAAGGTCTCCTCTTGTCCTAGCATAGAGATGTTTTTAGGACATCAACCATTGATGTCCCGAAGGAGAAGTTTTGTCTTCTCTTATGATTTATTTTTTTTTTTTTATTTTCTAATTTATGAGAGATCGAAGGGTTGGATTTCTTCCTTATTCCTTCTCATGTTCTTCATCTCTTGCAGTGTGCAAGAAATTCGAAGAACGTGTTTTTGATTAACCATCAAGAGGGTTCCACGAGAAACTAGCACTTCGAGCGGATCTTCGTTCGACGAACCTTCGATCTATGTTGTAGGTTCGTCTGGATCACCTATAGAGGCCAAATGCTTGTGTGGCTTCAAAGGCAATAATGGATTCAACCGCGGAGTTCTCAACTCGTGCAAAGGTAAGAGATCTGATCTCTTGATGACCTAGATGCGATCTAGGGTTAGATCTAGAATTGTTCTAGATGTAGGTATTGATATGATCAATACCACTTATGACTAATTTAACTTTAGATTTATATTTGTATCATAACATATTATAGATCCTTGATGTAAGATTTTGTAATTTGATGACATACATATTGTAGATTAAATAGTTTAATCTATGTCTTTCGCTGCTCTATATTTTGAAAAAGTTTTGAAATCTATGCATTAAACCCTGCATGTCTCTCAACAGTGGTATCAGGGCATCTCGATTCTTTTATAACATGTTCATGTATGCTTAAGAATAAATCTAAAAATTAAAATTAATTAAAGATCGCACATACTGCCATAAGGTTGTCCTATTGTAAGGTTAACCTCTTACAATGAAACGGTTGTCCTAGTATGTGCTGATCTAAATCTTAATCATGAATAATTTAGATTAGATCTAAGAAAATTCATGATTTAATTTTTTAATTTAAATATAAAATTAAATAAATATTTGACCTATTTTAGATTATTTAGATTAGATCTAAATAATATTAGAATTGCACGTACTGCAATAAGGTTATTGGTGCGGACATCAGAGCCACCAGAAGTCGGCAACATAATTTAGATTTAATTTAGATTGAAGAAGCCATATCAGAATAACTCTACTTCAGTTATTTTGTTCTAGTCCTTTTGATTTAATCAATTAGTTCTTTTAATGCATTTAGTTTTGGATCCATAGGACCATACTTGGATTTATTTTAGATTGAGCCTTATTTGGAAAGAGACCATCATAAAGAAGCAAGCTTGGTCCACGTCATCTTTGCAGCCACCACCTTCCACATGCCCAGAAAGAAAATACACACGCCAGCAAATGCCATGCCCAAGGATCCTCATGCCAAGTTGTGCCAGGCATCAAGCGCCCACATGGAGTTCCTTTTCTTCTCTAGGATTCCTTAAGAGTTATTGATTTCTTACTTATTTTGTTAAAAGACTAATTTCTTCCCTATGATTCCATAAAAGATAGATATGATATATTATTGTATTTAAAAATCATACATAATGTTTTACTTTTTGTTGGGAGGGTTGATTTTTTTTCTTATAAAGGGAATAGGATTTCTAAAGAAATAGGACCCCTAGGGTCCTATATAAATGCATGTATCTTTTATGAATGAGACAATGAATGGATGAATTACTTTACAATTTCCACAAATACTTGTGTTGGTCGCTTCGAGAGGGAGAGGGTGTGAGACCCAAAATTATCCCACGAGGGGAGGGTGTGAGGCCTATCTTTTTCTATCTCTTTAACCTTCATTTTCTTGAGATTCAGTGTTCCTACAACCCTAATTCATCTTCATCATCTATCTACATACGCCTATTCCATCAAAAGAAGATCTGTCTCCTCCAAGATTTTCATCTATCATGCAGAGAGAGAAAGAGTGATCTATTTTTCTATAGATCAAACATCGACAAAGACCTTCATTCCTTCTCAACTGATCTTTGATTTTTACTTTTTTTTTTAGATCTAATGTTGGTAAAGATTTAGTTCTTTATCGATAGATCTGCTTGGTTAAAAGATTAAGAGCCCTAATCAGGGTAGTTTCTTAACTATCATGATCCGGATTTTTCTTATCTTTTTTTTTGGATTTTCTTATGGGCTTAATTTCTTGCTATCCTTCAATCTATTTATATTTTTTTTTGCAATTATTCATGAGCATATTTAATTTCTGCTATCTATCTATTTACTTTATTATTGCTAATTATTTATTGATCTCTAAAATGGTATTTATCAGCATCATTTTGATTGATCTTGCTTTGGTCCCGTGTCAATCAGTCACGCCTCCTGAGTAGAGTATAGGCAATTATATTGTCTATCCTAGGAATAATGTGCTATGGTCGAATATGATTTGTTATTGACAAATGGAAGGAAGCTTGGTCTTTTCTTATTTTTTAGGATATCCCACATCAGTTATCCTACTGTAAGGTTTATCCCTTACAATGAAATGGTTATCCTAGTATGTGCTGATTTGAGAAACATAAATCATAAATATGTTAGATGAGATCTAAAGTAATTTATGATTTATTTTTAGATTTTAAATCTAATTTTAAATGATTTATGATCTAGTCTATATGATGTATTTTGTATTTAGATCTAGATCCACTTATTGCATATGTTGATATGTAATTTTTGTTTTGAATCTAGAATGTATATGTATGACATATTTATTTTGTAGAATTTAAATTGAGAACTTACTTTCTGCAAAACCCTAGATTCAAAATCCTAGGACATGATCTAAATAATAAAATAAATCAGATCTAAAACCATGTATTGAATATGATTCAATGTAAATTAATTATAATTTAAAAGTGTTTCAAATAATAAAATCAAAAACTAGTTTTGAGATTCCATAAACCCAAATTTTGAACTTAATTGAGAATTAAGTAATTATTTAGGATCTAGGTTTGTGATTTGAAGATCCTAAGATAATTTCATAAAACTTGGGTTAAAGGTTAAATGGGTTAGTTTTGATTAGGTCATTAACTAGGTTAGACCTAGGACTAGATTAAATATGGACATAGTTAAGAAATTGATCAAACCTAATTAATAGTTAATTAGGATTAGGTCATTTCTTTTCTATAGATTAATTCAATAGTTGTAGTTGATCAAAGTCCATATATCTAACAAATTGACCTGATCGTGGCTCAATGGTCGAGCCCGAGTCTTTAAGTAGACCAAATCAAAACTGACAAATCAATTGGCGTCTAAGATAAGTCTGGCATTCTAGATCGATGGTTTTAAATTTGCAGCCCGCTTACCTAGCCATTTTTGATGGTGTCTAAGGCAAGCCTTGGCAGACCCTCCCATCGATCTCACTTACCTAGCCAATGTGGTTAATCAGATTTCAATTAGGTTGCTTATTGATTCGAGCTAACCCATGTCACATAGAAAATCAGTGAAACTGATTTCATTCAGTGAGACTGATATAGGTGCCCATGGACCAAAATTGATCATAATCCTCGTCAGTGACTTGTGAAGTCAGTGGGAGGACCTGACTTGGTGAAGTCAGTGGGAGCAAATTGATCCATGTCCTTTCTATCCTTAAATCACTAATAATTTAAATCATCTAAAATTATTAGGTCCTTAAAATGATGAAGTTATGGAGATAATCGAGTCATAGTCTTCCATTAAGAAGTTTGATAATGAGTCCATTAACTCAATAATCATTGGAGGCTCATAGGCCTGGTGCTTGTTGACTAATAGAATTATCATTCATCATATGATAATTTGGATGTGTCTCTCTAATGGTGGTTAGGTTGACCAACCATAGTTGGGCTTAATCATTCGTTAGTTAGATGCACCAAGTATGCTCATGTTAATGGTTGGACCTAGCCGGATCCTTACAGTGGAGGTCCTAGCCTACTTATTAGATTTCTGGGGCAAAATTAAATTACTAGAAGTTGTTTGAAGAAATAATTGGTTATGAACCTACCCTTAGATGTACATGGGTTGACTAATCATAGTTGGGCTTATGTACAGTCTATGTAGATTCTAGTACCTATTAGGAAATTAAAGTAACTCTCCGAATTGGAGGTAGAGGCTACCAATTCGAATAAAATAGTGGAAGAACCTTTAAACTAAAGTCCAAGTCTTTAGGCTTAATATAATTCATATACTTAGGGGTCAATGTTCTCTTTTCTCAAATTAAGGCTAAACCCTAATTGCTCCTATCAGTGTTAGACAGTGATGACTTATGGGACCCAACTTCAATAATTAGTATCGAGAGTTGAATTTGGTTCAATGGTATGAATGGGTTCGTACTGGGGCTTATAAGCCCAGTCAAAATAATTAGTCTAAGGTTAACCCAAATTAGGCACAGTGCTTCTAATGTTAGAAGCAGGATCATAGGAAGAAGAATTATCTTGCTTCACTTGACCATAATAGGCTGAACAAGAGAAAGGACCAAAAGTTGCTCATTAAAGATGTTATATGATAACACCTTAAAATTTCTCTATAAATAATTCTACTACATGGGTATTAGATGCCGATAGTCTTATACAATTTGTTGCAAAGACTATAAGTAAGTGGGATATTTGAAAATGATGAGAAATACATAAACGTTGGGGATGGAAGTCTTGTTCCAATCCTAGCTTTAGGATTTATTAAGCTTATTTTCAATAGATATCATTTTAAGTGATTATCACTATTGTCCATCGTTTATGATAAATGTGATCTTTGATGGCCTTTTGATCAGAGATGGTTATCATTTATCAATAAAGAAGATTATTATGATATTATTATGAATAATATTACAGTAATACATAAATAATAAAGAAATAATATTTAATATTTATGCAGCCTATTAACTGTAATGTACACATCCAAGTTAGTTATGTCATGGATATCTATCTTTGGCATTATAAGCTCAGTCATCTTGACAAGAATAGGATAAACTGGTTAGCTTGGGAGGAAAACCTTGACATCAATGATTGTGAATCATTGATAGCCTATGAATCTTATCTTCTTACAAAAATGACAAAGTTATCTTTTACTGAAAAAGGTGAAAGAGCCAATAAAGTTCTAAGTCTCATACATAATGATGTATGTGGACTTATGAACTTAAGTGCCAAAGAAAGATATTAGTATTTTATTACAAATGACCTATCTGGGCATGGGTGCATCTGGCTTGAATCATTTGAAATGTTCAAATGATTCAATAATGAAAAAGAAAAACAAACTTGAAAGGGCGTTGGAACTCTTCGATCAGATCGAGGAGGCGAATACTTATCCAGTAAGTTTGTGATATATCTAGGAGAGAATAGGATTCTCTCTATGGATTTTTTTTAGTATATCTGAAAGAAAAAATTAAACTTTGTTAGACATGGTTCAATCTACTATAGGGTTCACTTGTCTACCTATATTAGGGTTGTGCTCTTATGGCTACAAGTTTTACTCTGAAAAAGATTCTGAGTAAATCTGTCGCATAGATTACATATGGGATATGGATCGGGCATAGACCTAGACTCTCTTACTTTCAAATTTGAAGTTAATCATCCTATGTCATATATTTGCACACAAATAAACTTGGATCCTGGTCCAATAAGTATTTAAGGATTACTAATTCTACTATGCTAAAGAACATAAGATGTTCATCAGCAGTAGGATATTTCTTTTGGAAAGGAGTTTCTTAGAGAAGAAACTAATGCCTATCAAGTTGAACTTGAAAAAGTTTGAGCGGTAGAAAAGAACCGATGTAATCTAGTAAACCTACAGAACTGAATTTGATCAGATCAAATCTAGAGCCTATTAAAGTATCAACTTTAAGGAGATCCGGTAGAGTACCGCATCAGCTAGATAGATACTTCAGTATCTAGCTCTAGGATGGCAATCCTGTTGAGCTCGATAAGAACAACAAGAATCTGATCACCTATAGGAATATAATGCAGTGATCTTGAGCCACATAATCCAAATTGAAGTCCATAAAAATCAATAGTGTATGGACACTAGTTGATTCACCTGAAGTGATGAAATCCATTGGGTGTGAATAGATTTTCAAAAGGATCAAAGTAGCGCAGACGGAAAGGTAAAGACCTAAAAGCCCATTTGGCTATTACTTCAGAATTAGAACATATATTTTGAATGTATGCCTTTGTTATGAACAAAGATAAATCCTGCATTTGTATTCTATAGTATTATTCCTTGATTATCTATGATGAAATTCTCTTAATCGAAAATATAGCTTGCAAGAATAAAGGTTTAGTTGTCTATTTCTCCATGAGGTAGATATGAGCAGATACCAGTCTGATTCAAGTAAGAGCCACTATAAGATTGTATAGACAAACCTTAAGTATTTGGGAAACATAAGGTCCAGTGACTCAAATATGGAAGTACTAACTTAAAACTTATGGATATTTTAATTTCAATCAAAACAAGATGACAATAAGAGAATGTCGGCTCATATCCTAATTGTTGGAGCAATCTGCTTGAAATGTTCCAAGCAAGATACTTTAGCCTATTCAGTTAGTGATGTAGAGACATCGTGGTATATGATGCTGCCATGTAAGCTGTATAGTTACTGAGGTTAATTAGCAGGATGGGAGTGGCACCCTCCATAGATGGTCTAGTCCTATCGTAGCACTGGAGCCATAGTTCAGGCTAAAAAATAGAAGGACCAGCATATTCTGCATCGCTATCACCTTAGATATTAGATCTGGGTGACGTCAACTTTTGGAAGATCGATGGAAAAAGAAAACTTGACCGACCCATTTGCAAAGGCCTTAGAACTAAAGAGTTCTACGAACTCAAGTGAAAGATAGGATATTTGATATCATTTTGATTGGCTTTAGTCTAAGTGAGAGTTGTTGGAAAATATATCCTAAAATCAATCATCTAAGTGGTAGATGATTAGAATTAGTATATAAATTATCTAATAATAATAGTTATTTGGCTGGTTCATCATAAAAGTTCTATCTTTCTTAAATAAACTTCTAAATTATGATGAAATCCTTAGAACCATAATCAATTGATAAAGAAGGATTTATGGGATGGTTTTTAAATTATTCACAATCAAATGATAAGTTATTAATAAGATAATAACTTATCGAGTGTGGGTCGCTATATGCCATATGTGTTGGTTGTCCATGTAACCTAATGGTGTGGAGATACTAGTATGGCATCCAGATGAGATGTAGGAGTACATCTGCACTGAACGTGACCAATGTAGAACTCTACTATCAAGAGTAGCTAGCTAAGGCCAATGGATATAAGTGTCCCTCCTGAGATCACCATGGTGACCTGCAAGCAACTCACTGTACTTTGGTGCCAGACTGCCTGTATTTCTATATAGGTTTGAAAGATTTCTAGGTACAGTCAAGTACTTGTAAAGTCAGTGTGTGAGTCAAGATGGGATTGACCACTCCTGATTAACTTCAGAAAGAGAATAACTCACTGTATTTCAATTTAGTAAAACCTAGGCCTGGATAATCCTCGTGAGGTGTCACGAAATTTGCAAAATTTTGAGACATAATAGAGATGGCTTGTATGAGTGTTTGATAGCATATTCGAAGTCATCTTGAGCATTATTGGTCATAGCGATGAATTATACGGTAACCATGGGTCAGGGTTCTAAGAATGTTGCTTTGCATAACATTC
>QRFJ01000762.1:229279-362285 GCA_006176705.1 Cocos nucifera
GAACGCGTACACCCCTACAATCATTAAAGAAACATCCATCGAATGGGAGAGAGGGCCTTTAAACCCTTCTACATTCTTATGATAGACGCCAAGAGGAACGCCTTAAAACAGTGGAACATGCAATACTACAAAAATAGTTTAGATCTAATGATCATATACTCATATACAAATTAGATCTAATCATGGCATTATTGCATAACATCTCATTATCTCGATCATGCATTATTTTTGATTTCTAAATTATCTCATAAGTAATCTAAAAAAATTAGATTTAAATTGATTGTATTATCAAAATAAATTCTAATCTAGAAAACTATGTAAACTATTTTCTACAACTAGTCTAGACATGTATCATTCATATTTCTCATATGATTTTAAATTAAATAATTTTTATTTACTATTTTTTAAGATAGTTATTATAACCTATTATAATATCAAAAATAATAAATATAAGATCTAAAATAATGATTTAATCATATTAAATTAAAAAATGCAGAACTATTTTATAGTACTATTTTCCATTTTAGAATAGTCAGCATATTTTCTAATCTAGAATCCAAATCATTATAATTTTATTTAATTTTTTCTTAATTTAGATCTGATCAATTCTCTAATGATAGAATCTAATCACTTATTTTTTAAATATATAATAAATTTAAAATCAGATCTAAATACTTTTAGAACTTGGCTTGATACCAGTTGAAGGAAATCCTGATTTTGCGACCAGGTTCGTTCAGATGATCGATCAAGAGATATATTTCAAAAAATTTTTCTTTTGATCTCAGATTAGATTAAATATTTAGAGTCTAATTTTATTATTTATAATATAAAATAAATTTTAGATAAATTAAATTAAATTTAATTTACCTTGATGTAGGGTAATCCATATTACCGTTGATGATCTCTTAGCACATGAAGGTTCTGGATCTAGCCACGCAAGTCCTGGCCTCTACTAATTATCACACTTAGTGCTGGATCTGAATGTCCTCTTCTTGCTCTATCATCTCAAAAATCAATCTGGTCTATTAATTTAATTTGGTGGATCTTCAAAACTCCTTTCGAAGATCAGCAGTTGTCCTTTGCAGCATGTCGCTATTCTAGCTTTTCAGTCGCCTTTCTTGTCTGGATCAAACACCAAATCACTCTTTGGACTGGAGAGAGAGGAGAAAGGTGGCTTTGGGCATGCGGAGAGAGAGGAGAGTGAGGCTCTTGGCATGGATAATTTTGAATTGCTTCTACCTTCATAATTTTTCTTGAGTTGGGGTGCAGGTCTTATTTATAGACTACTTGAGATCAACTCTCTTCTTCTCCAACCAATCACAACCTTTTGAAATATAGATCATATTAATATTGGTTGGAATAGAGTCCTTGGATTCCCCTTAGAGGTGCCTAAGACTAGTCAAAGTTGGTTCTAGGAGATTCTTTAATTGGAATCCAAAAAGGAGATGGAGTCCCTGTCCAATAGGGACTCCTAAGGGCGCCTCCAACTTTGTCGGCGTCACCCCGGTCATTCCAGTTGCATAGGGGACAGTGCACCCCATTAATTTACACACTCTCCAATAGGTGCTGTGACATTGGTCAAAAAGTCAAAGTAATTCAATGGTCAACTTTTGAACCAGTTAACAGTGTACACTTTTTGAAACCAAAGTCAAAGGACGAGAAATGGCAGGTGGACCCAAATGGTCAGGATTATTCTTACAAAGATAGACAAACTTTTTTGACTTGCCAACAGCTCAGTCAGACCAATGTGAATGGTCTCTAATTGAGTACAAACTTCTTGGCTCATGTCTTAGATAATATATTACTCCATAGATACGTAAAAAGAGGAATGTTGTTCAATCGAGTGCTATGCACGACCTTTCTTGAGACTAATTAGAAATCTCATCAATTCAAGATATATTGAACTAGATCAGATTCAATGATGATCACCTAGATTCAAACCCTTATTTGGTATGACCAAGTTTAGGCTTTCAGTTCTATATGTATATGGGATATGTCATGATCTCTATCAATCGACATCATCGAAACATCTTTCGATGGATAGAACTCTTCTGATTTCGAACAGTAGAATGATCGATCATCTAAATCATTTCATATGCTCCCAAAAATTCCATCCAGTGAATCTAGCTCATGTATATGTGGCAACCCATATCTAGAGCTGAATGTAACCTCTTGGTGCAGCTTTACCTTATGTGTGATTAAGTCCTCTTCGTATCTTTCGAGTTCCCAGTGTTAGCATTTAGAAGGGTCAAAGATGGTTAGGTAAACTCGTCAAACCCTAGTTCTTCATATTGTAGTAATCATTTAAATTCGAAGATCGAATGTGAAAATCTAATAGAAACTCTTTTCTATTTTTCACTCTGCATAGGCCATGGGATCTCTAGAACTTGATTCTCATGAATTCATCATATGGGGTGGGGGGCTGCTCCTCTAACCACTCGAGGTAGATAGAATTCCACTTGATGCCATTCAGTTCCTACAATTGAACATGCTATAAGCCAACCATACAACCTAGAGTTCCGAATGGCTAGGAGACCGAGTAATGGTTAAAGTCAACTGTATACACCTTTTTATCAAGGTGCAACTTGCGATGCTTACCTACAAATCAAAGTAAATCAGTACATCATCTACTAGCAGCATCGAGTCAGTCATTGAGAATAATTCTGACCGAGCGAAGCTTCAGTTGATCCCCATATTCTCTATGTAGTATTCTATCACTCGTGCCTGCTCTATTGTATCTTGTTTCCGTCTATCCCACACCATAGACTAAGACTCATCACTAAAGAAAAAGAATTTACACCAATCTTTCCAGATCAAATCATTCATCCATCTTGTATGATCCTATGGTCGGCAGCATTTTATTTATTGATAATATACGATTATTTCATGTCTTTTAAAATTTCAAACTCTTGAATAATATGATCATTATCATTATCATTAACTCAAAGGATGTACAGATCTAATACACTATATGTGATAGAAAAGACCTATTTTTAATTGATTATATTCATATATAATTTTGCTTCCTAAGAAGTATATAAGTGTCAGCCAATTCTGGCTTTATAGGTACATATACTAATAGTGAAGCGCTCTAATATGAGCACAACTTCTATTAGCTCAGTCAGGATAACTATTTTGTTGATAGTTAAAAGAGACGTAGGTTCAATTGAGTGCTAGCACGATTTTTTCTTAAACCTAATGAACTCATTCAATCATATTTGAACTGAATTAGTTTCAATTGATGATCACCAGATTCAAACCCTTGTTTGTGTGACCCTAGTTAGGATTTGGTTATATGGGTTAATGTATGATTCTCTATCATCGTATTCATCTATCGAAAACTCCTTCGATTAGATCAAAACTCTTCTAATTCGAACAAGCTAGAATGGTATCGATCATTAAATTATTCTAATTACTCTCTAAATCATATCAGTGACACCTAGCAGTATATGTTGTTGGCAACCCATCAGAGCTGAATTCGAACCTCTTTGGTGTAGCTATTTTATTGTGATTTAAGTTCTTCTATTCTTGAGCTCCAATTCAAAGATTAAGTGTTAAGTGTGACTCATCAAAAACACCCTATGTCTCTGTCATATATGTAAATTTCATTTCGATTCAATTGTGTCGCAATGTGAAATCTAAATAGAAAACTCTTTCTTTATTATTCACTCTGGGTCCATGGCCCTATGGACTTCTGGACTTTGAATTCTCATGATACATCATAGGCTGCTACTCTACCACCGAGGTAGATAGATTCCATCTTTGAATAGACTTATCTTAGTATTTTCCTACCAAAATTGATACCATGCATATATGCCAACATACATCTCATGGATTCTGAAATGGCTAGAGTATCGAGTAATGGTTGTAGTCAAAACTATAAACTTAACAACCCTCAAGGTGAATCTATCGATACATCTCAGGTACAAAGAACTGTACAACACTACTACAGCATCGATGTTCAGTTATTGACAGAGAAGGTAGACTCCTAATGACTATTCAGTATGGTCACGCTCAGTTCCCTCATTCTCCTAATGAGTACTATACTCTCGCTCCAGTGTGCTTTACACAAATAGACTCAAGACACTATCTAACTAAATGTGATGAAGCGATTACACAACCTTCTAGATTCATCACCATCTTTCATGATTATTCCTATGGTCGAGAGCATTTAGAGTTAATCTAATGATATTTCATTCTTAAATTTTCAAACTCTAGAAAAATATGAATTATCATTATCATTTTAACTCAAAGGATGTATCACAGATATTCTAATACAATATGTGATAGAAAATAACGCATTTTTTTATATTATTATAGTCCATAATTAATAATTTGCCACCATTTATTTTTATATTATTTTTTATAATTTTTTTATAGAAGAAGTTGTATTACAAGTGTCTTAAACCAATTCTGCTTCCTAGGGTTTACATATAATCTAACAATCTTTCTTTTTTTATTTTTTTTTTTTTTTTTTAATTACTTATTTATTTTTTTATTATTTTTTTTATTTTTTTATTATTTATTTATATTTTTTATTATAATTTTTTATAACATTAATTTTTATTTTTTTTTATTTATATTTATTTTTTTTTTTTTCTTATAACTTTTTATTTTATAATTTATTTATTATTATAATTTTTTTAATTTTTTTAATTATTTATTTATAAGAATTTTTTATATTTTTTTATTATTTTTTTTTTTTTATTTATCTCCACCGATTTCATATTATAATTTATACTATATTAAATTTCTCATTGTTCATTTTTTTATTTATATTGTAATTATTTTTTATTATCTAGCATTTTAGCTTATTAATATCATTAATATATCTCTTATATTTTATTATATATATTTATTTTATTATAATTCTTTTTACTATATTTTTCATTCTTTTTCTTCATTTTTTACATATTTTTTTTTTTTTTTTTTTATTGTTTATATATTTTTTAATTTTTACAATTTTTTTATATTTATATTATTTTTTGATTTTTATTTATATTAAATGATTATTTTTTATCTAATATCTTTATTTTTTTTCTCTTTGTATTTTTTACTTCAATTATTTTTGTTTTTTAATTTTAAATTTGTTATATTTTTTTATCTCTTTTTTTTATCTTATTTAATTTTTTTTTATCTTTTAGATTTTTTTCTTTACTTTTTATTTTTAATTATTTTTTAATAATATTTTTTTAATTTTTTTTTTAATATTTTTTTTTTACTTATTTTTTTACTTTTTGTTTTTTTTATTTAAATTTTTTTTTTTTATTTTATATTCAATTTTTTTTTTATTTTTTTTAATTTATTTATTATTTCTTATAATATTTATATATTTTATTTTTTTTTATTAATTATCTTATTTTTTTATTACATTTTATTTTTTTTTATTTTATTAAATATATTAATTAATTCTATATTATTTTTTTTTTTTATTTAATATTTAATTTTCTATTTAATTTTATAAATTTCTTATTTTTATTATTTTTTTTATATATTTTTTAATTATTTTACTTTTTTTTTTTTTTTTTTTTTTTTTTTTTTTTTTTTTTTTAAATTTATATTTTTTTTAATTTTTTTTTATTTGTAAATTTTTTTTTAATTATTTGAATATTTTTATTTTTACTTTTTTTATTTTTTTTTTTTTATTTTTTATATTTTTTTTATTTTTTTAGATTTTTTTTTTTTATTTTTAAATATTTTTTTTTAATTTCTATTTTCTTTTTTTTTTACGTTTATATTATAATTTTATTAATATTATTTTTTATTTTTTTTATATTTTTATTAATTTATTTTATATATTTTTTTTTTATTTTTAAAAATTATTTTAATTATTATTTTTTTTTTTTTATTATTTTATTATATTTTTTATTTCTTTTTATTTTAAATTATTTTTTAATTTATTTTATTTTTTAATGTTTTTATTTATTTAATTTATATATTTAATAATAATATTATTTAATTTATTTTATATTTTTATTTTTGTTTTATTTTATTTATTTTTTTAATAATTTTCTTTTTTTTTATATTAAGAATTTTTATTTTTTTAATTTTTTAATCTATCTTTTAAATATTATTATTTTTTTAATATTTATATTTTATTTTAATTTTTTCCTTTTTTTGTATTTTTAATATTTATTTTTTTATTTTTTTTCTTATTTTTTAAGATTATTATTATTAATAAATTTTTTTATATTTATTTTTAAAATTTTTTATTTTTAAATTTTTTATATTTTTTTAATATTTTAATATTTAAATAATTAATTTTATTATATTATATATTAATTATTTTTTTTTTATTTTTAATTTTATTTTTTTTATTATTTTTTATTTTTAAATATTTGTTTTTTTATTTTAAATTTTATTTTTTATTTTATTTTATTATCTTTTATTTTTTTTTGTTCTTCTTTTTTTAATTATTTTATTATAATTTTTTTTTTTATTATTTTTAATCTTATTTTTTATAAAAGTTTATTTTTTTTATAATATTCTTTATATTTTTTTATTTTTATTTTTTTTTATCTGTTTTTATTTTTTTTTAATTATTTTTATTTATTTTTTTATGCTTTTTTTTTATTTATGTTTGTTAATTTATTTTTTTTTTTATTATATTATTTTATTTTATTTTTTTTAATTTTTTATATATTTATTATTTTAATATTTTTAATATATTTTTCTCCCACTTTATTTTCTAAAGTATCAATTGGCTAAAAAATCTAAGTCCCATCTTCTCATCGTGGTTTCGGGAATAAGCTGGGTCCGTCACATTATCTAGGAGTTGACTCTCCTTGACCTTGACTATTTAGCCTTCTCTTTAATGATAATCGGGCGGATGAAGGTGTATCTGCCGCTCAATGTGCTTGGATTTTTCTTGTG
Organism: Cocos nucifera; assembly: GCA_006176705.1. Taxonomy (NCBI): domain Eukaryota; kingdom Viridiplantae; phylum Streptophyta; class Magnoliopsida; order Arecales; family Arecaceae; genus Cocos; species Cocos nucifera. The sequence goes on from QRFJ01000762.1 coordinate 236,153, forward strand.
AGACCTGGCTCCTTAGCAAGTGGCTATGGAGCGGCCATTTTATTGTCAGCAAAATAAAGGGAATGGCATCTAGATGCATTAACATAAATTTTTCAAATAATTTTGCACAAACTTTTGTACCAGAAATACTCCTTTTGCAGCTCTCTGATGCAGATCAATTTTATTATTTTCTATCTTTCATGTTTGTAGGAATCTGCTATCACCATTTGCTTGGAACTCTTTCCAGCTGATAGCACCACCATTGCATACAAGCAGACTCCAGATGTCGACTTTCGATCATCTATATCGGACTATGAAATTGAGATTCTTGTTTGTATCCCTGGAACTTGGAATATCTCCGTTTACCATAGACAACATCATATCCTTAGTTCTTCTTAAGTTACTTTAAAAGGATACATTTCACAAGAAGTATCAGTGTTCTTCACCTGATTTTTTGACTGATATCTGCTTTGTTTGACACTCACAGCATTTGGGCTTTATATCAAGGTCGTGTATATAGCAATGGCTACATGAGGCTCCCTATTTATTAGAAGTCTTAATATAGGGATCATCCTCATAAGGCATTTCTATTTCCATCAGGTGTGCTAGGGCATCATCTTCTTGTATAAAGATGAATACCATGTCTGAATTTGGTATTAATCATCCTCTTAAGAGTTTTACATACTAACTCTTTTTAGTAACTATCTCTACTATCATCTTCTGTGAAAGTTCCTAGCTTATTCCTATTTGTCTATCCTATAGACGCCTAATTTCTAGAAATAAAAAGGATGCTTCAACCTATAGGTCTTTCATGAGAATTTCTTAGACAACGCATATTATTTGACTATGTTAATTATGGAATATTTCATTTCCCAATAAGGATGATGTTTCAATCCACGTACATTATTAACGAATGAAGACAAAGTAATACTCCACTGACCTTTTGTGAAAAACATACGGTTTTTCCTCTTCATTTTTATGAAACCAAACATTTTGATCACATCATTGAAACAAATTGTGTTTTCATTGCTTCGAGATGCTTGCTTAAGTCTATATTAATAGGAATCTTTGCAGTTCTTTAGCAAACCTTGTGATCAGTATCCTTCATGTGAATACCTAGCAGCTGGTTCCATTAAGATATCTCCTCACAAGATATTCATTCAAAGAATGCATTTTCAACATCATTTGCCATATTTTCATAATCCGAAAAAGCTGGCAATTGGCATGCAATGTTGCGCTTATTTTTGAATTTCTAGCCATAGCCATTGGAGAAAAAGGTATGCCTGAATAGTCAATGCCTTTCGCATTGACTATAACCTTTTGCCAATAGTCTATCTGAATTGTCTCCATCTTATTCCCAAATCTGCTACCAATCTTTTTCTCTTGTGAATGATCCATTAAGCCCAATAGGTTACTACTCCTTTTAGATGGATCTACCAGGTCTTAGACTTAGTTCGCGTGGTTAATCGAGTCAATTTCTGACTGCATTGCCTCTAGCCATTCTTCGGAGTCGAATATCTAATATCACTCTTGTTGTGGTTTTGGGATCATCACCATGACACCATTACCTACAAGAAATATTTTATTCTACTTTCCTGAAAATAATACCTAATGTATCTTTTAGGAGGATGTGAAAACTCTTTCCGATCTACGAGTGTGAGAGGTTGTGTTCTTATTGGCTCATATCTGATTTGAGATTCCAATTTGTTTTCCATTCAGACTCGTGTTCTTTTGAGACTTTCCTTTCAAGCTTTAATTCTGCTTTCCAATGTTCTGGCTATCTTGATATAAATCTATTTTTCAAGAAAGATAGCATTGTTCGCTCACATATTCCATTAATGTTTCTTCTTAGATGTAGAAATAGATTCCTAATTTTTACTCTTTATTTTTTATTTTTACTTATATTTTTTTTTTATTTTTATTTATTTTTATTTATTTATTTTGTTTATTTTTTTTTTATTTCTTTTATTTTTATTTTTTATTTAATTTTTTTATTATTATTATAATATATTTTTTTTTTTTTTTTTTTTATTTTTTATTTTTTATTTTATTAAATATTTTAAAATTTTTTTATTTTTTAAATTTTTTTTATATATTTATTTGGATATCCTATGATCGAGCTCTAAAGACCTAATACTCTAACTTGTCCTACTTATTGTCTTTTGACATGAGCAGGATAACCCCAAATTCTAGAGATGACTCAGACTTGGTTTTCTTACCATGGCTTATATTTTCTCTATATGGTGTGTGTAGGAACGGTCTTTAGAGGTAACCCTATTCAATAGATATTTTAATTGAAGTTAACAATGAATGTCCGTTCAACAGAATCATTGGAAGGTTCATTGAAGCTCATCATGTATCGAACTATCATATAAGTCCGATTTTCTCCATTCTAGATTTATTATCTTTCGTTGAGTTGAGGTATTCTCTAGTTTTGAGTCATTTGGAGTCCATTGAGAGACTATGCCATTGTCCTTGAGATAGTCTAGGAATTTTCGACTAAGGTATTCACCTTCTCGATCTGATCGAAGAATCTTAATGGGTTTTTCAGTTTGTTTTTCTACTTCATGTCTGAATTCTTTAAACTTTTCAAACATTTCAGACTTGTGTCTCATAAGATACACATATCCATACCTAGACAGATCATCGATAAAGATAATGAAGTAGACAAAATTGCCTCTAGCCGGCACATCAAATGGGCCGCACACATCAGTATGTACTAGGGCAAGGAGATCTGTGGCCCTCTCCCCATGTCCAACAAAAGGGAGTTTAGTCATTTTACCTTGAAGACAAGATTCACAAGTTGGATATGACTTGAAAGTCAATGGACTCAATAGCCCATTTTTCTTCAATTTGTTGATTCTATCTTCTGCTATATGACCTAATCTTAGGTGCCATAGATATCTATCATTTGGACTATCCCTAGGTCATTTGGCATTCATGTTTTGCTCGATAGTTAGAATAGGTACATCAATATGTAGCTGATAAAGATCATTAATAAAGAAATCATTTGCAATTTTATTTCTTTCATAAAGAATGTTACAATGGTCCTTAAAGAAGGTAATCACATAGCCTTCTCGTGCTAAGCATGAAATAGAAATCAAATTCCTGCTAGCTGCAGGCACATAATAACAGTCTTTCAAAACTAAGTCTAAATCAGATGGTAATCGAAGAGGGTATGTTTCCACCGCCACTGTAGCAACTCTTGCTCCATTACCAATGTGTAGGATCATGTCTCCATCCCTCAGCCTCCTGCTATCCTCAAGATCCTGCATGAAAGTGCACAGATGAGCACTAGAATCAGAGTCAAGCACCCAACTGGATGCAAAAGAAACCGTAAGGTTAGACTCAATAATGAGCATACCTCTAGAAGGACCTTCCTTCTTGTTCTTCAGGATGGCCAGATAAGTAGGGTAGTTCTGCTTCCAGTGGCCGTCGCTGTTGTAATGAAAATACTTTCCTTTGGCAGCGGTTTTCATCTTCGGCTCTGCCTTCTTCTTCTTTGCTCCTTCCACCTTCTGCTTTTTCACAGACTTCTTTTCTTTCCATAAGACTTTCTTTTGGAAGAAGTTCATTTCATAGCAAGAACTGAGTCTTTAGAATCTTTCATAGAAAGCTCAACGATGACCAGCATATTCATTAATTCGGCCAAGGAATTTTGAAGTTTATGCATGTGGTAATTCATGATGAATTGCCCATATGCATCAGTCAAGGATTGCAGAATAATATCGTTCTATAAATCCAAGTCTAACTTCACACTGAGCTTCTCAAGCTCTTCCATGTCTTTGATCATCATTAGACAGTTATCTTGGACTGACTGCCCATCAGGCATCTTAGCCTTAAAAAGTTATTTCGTGATTTGATACTTGGCTGCGCAACTCTGTTCGCCAAACATCTCTTGCAGGTGAGCCAACATTTGACGAGCAGTCTCGATATCTTTATGTTGGCACTGGAGCTCATCAGACATCGAGCCCAACATGTAATATCTGACCTTATTATCTTCATCTATCCATTGTTCTAGAGATGCTTTCTATTCAATGGATGGACGGGCTGGTAAGGTGGGAGGATCCTGGTCCAATATATGGGTTAACTTCTCGGAACCCAAAATAATTTTGTAGCTCTTGAGCCAATCTTTATAATTGAGTCTGGTCAGTCTATGTGTGTCCAGGATAGTGCTAATGGGTTGGACGCAGACATTTTTCTATAGGGAGTCAAAGATTCTAATTAGATACTATAATTATGACTTGACCAATTTATTTAGGAATTTTATTTTTAAATAAATTAGCTTCCACTATTTTCTCGGATCCCTACACTCCCTCTGTAGAGATGCCAAAATCTCCACGATTAATGATTTCTAATGGGTGGTGCGGTCTCACCAACTAACTCATCACCTCACCTAACAGTTATTGGTGATGGGTTAGCCAATGAGTGAACAACTCTTGTTCAATGATTCTCTAATCATGGTGCACCCAAACTTGATCTCTAATTCATGAATCTCACTGTATCCAGAATATTGATCCACTGCTTAGTTAAGTTAGACCCACCATTTACACAGACTAGATTCCTAATTGAGTCTCTCACTTTATCCAGAATATTGAGCCCAACTCATCCTCCAGCCCATAGCATCCAATGCCTAATAGACATGGTTGCATCTTCCCGGTGCAACTAAGCCACTGTATCCAGCCGAGAACAATCAACCCTGGGAAGGGCCCGCATATTTACAATGGTGGAAGACCTCAGACTTAATCTTTTCTTAGGGAGAATTGATTCAGGTCTCATTAAACTAGACTTGTCATAGTCATAACAATTATGACTAACCTAGTGGCATGGGTTAGCTCGAATTATTGACCACCTCAGATCAAAACTATATCAATAGATATGGCAAGGTAAGTGAGACTGATGGAAGGAATATGCCATTAACTCGTACAAGAATGCATTCAGGTCGAGTAGCATTCAATTAAAAATCAGTCGATCGTATGTGCCAAACTTACCTTAGACACCAAATTGTTGAGTCAGAACCAATTGGGTTAGCCTACAATCCAGACTCTAACCTCTGAGCCTAATTAGGTCTTGCTTGATCGTGACTCGATCTTGACCCAGACTTAATCCTATTAGGCTGGTCAATTTAAGCATTGTTGATCCCATCTAACCAACTCTTGATTCGGTTTGATCAATCGCTTAGACCTAATTGAGCTACCCAAGCTCGAACCCAGTATTATGAATATGTCTTAGATATGAAATTCTCAATTTTAGACCTAATTAACATTTCATAATCTTAATTTTTAATTAAGTAGGGTTCATAAACAAAATATGCATAATAAATCCTAGGGTTTCAGGATCTAGGATTTTGCAGAAAGTAAGTTTTGGGTTTCTAATTAAGGATGAACACGCAGCACCCCTACACATCATAAGAACACCCCATCGGATGGGAGGAGAGGGCCTTTAAACCCTTCTTTGTTCTTATGATCGGACGGCCAAGAGGAATGCCTTAATCAGGAACATGCAATACTACAAAATAATTTTAGATCTATATCATATATCTCATATACAAAATTAGATCTAATCATGGCATATTTTGCATACATCTCATGTATCGAGTCATGCATATTTTCAGATCTAAATTATCTTATAATAATCTAAAAAATTAGATTTAAATTAATCTAATCAAAATAAATTCTAATCTAGATAATTATGTAGAACTATTCTACAACTAGTCTAGACATGCATCAATAATATCTCATATGATGTTTAAAATTAAATAATTTTTATTTGCTATTTTTTAGATGTTATTATAACCATTATAATATCAAAAAATAATAAATAAATAGATCTAAAATATATTTTAATCAAATTAAATTGAAAATATACAAGGCTATTCTATAGAACTATTCTATTTTAGAACTAGTCATGCATATTTTCTAATCTTAGATCCAAATCATTTAATTGTAATTTTTTCTGATTTCAGATCTGATTGCATCTCATGTGACATTTGAAATTGCTTATTTTTTAATTAAAATAAATTTAAAAATTAATCTAAACACTTTTAGAACCTTGGCTCTGATACTAGTTGAAGGGAAATCTTGATTTCTCAGACCAGGTTCGTTCAGATCTGATCAGATCAAGTGATATATTTTAAAATTTTTTTTTCTTGATCCCAATCAGATCTGAGATATGTTTCAGATCTAATTCTTATTATTTTAATAAAATTAAAATTAAATTAGATAAATTAAATCAAATTTAATTTACCTTGATCTGGGTAATCCTATTACCCTGTTGATGATCCTTGTGAGCAGCGGAAGGTTCTGGATCTAGCCATGCAAGTGCCTGGCCTCTATTGGTATCCACTCAGGTTGGATCTGGAGATCCTCTTCTTCTCTATCACATCTCCAAAAATTCAGATCTAGATCTGATCTGGAGGATCTTCAAAACTCCTTTTGAAGATCAGCAGTTGTCCTTTGCAGCAGCGCAGCCTTCTTAGCTTTTGATCGCCTTTCTCTGATCTGGATCGCACCAACCAAGGTCCAAAATACTTTTTGACATGGAGAGAAGAGGGAGAAGGTGGGTTTGGCATGGAAGAAGAGGAGAGAGGTAGCCTTGGGGCATGGGATTTCAATTTTCCAATCTTTTTTTGAGTTGGGCGCAGGATCTTATTTATAGACTGTCTATGATCCAACTCCTCTTCTTCCCAACCAATCACAACTCTTTGTAAAATTAGATCTAAATCTGATTGGTGGGAATAGAGTCCTCTGGATTCCTCCTTAGAGGGTGCTTAAGACTAGTCAAAGTTGATTCTTAGGAGAACTCTAATCGAAATCCAAAAAGGAGATGGAGTCCCTATCCAATAGGGACTCCTGGGCGCCTCCAACTTGGACACACACCAAGGGTGGTGTGCGCCCTCCTCCTTGCTAGGTTCTGATAGGGGGACAGGCGCCCACCAGCTCTCCAATAGGTGTGTGACATGTGGGCAGAAGTCAAAGTGTCAATGATCAATGTTTGACCAGTCAAACGTCAACTTTTGACCAAAGTCAAAGGACAAGAAATGGTAGGTGACCAAAAATGGCAGGTAATGTCTTACAAAATAAGACAACCTTTTCTGACTTGGACAAGCTTCAGTCAGACAAAGTGAAGGCCTCTAAATGAGCACAAACTCCTTTGGCTCAGTCAGGACAACTATTTATGATAGTAAAAGAAGAACGTTAGGTTCAATCGAGTGCTAGCACGATTTTCTTGAACCTAATTGAATCTCATTCAGATCAATTGAACTAGATCAGTTCAATTGATGATCACCAGATTCAAACCCTTGTTTGTGTGACCCAGTTAGGTTCAGTTCTGTATGGTAATGGGATATGTCATGATCTCTATCATCGACATCATCGAAACTCCTTTCGATGGATCAGAACTCTTCTGATTCGAACAGCTAGAATGATCGATCATCTAAATCATTCTAATTGCTCCCAAAATCCACCAGTGACACCTAGCAGTATATGGTGGCAACCCATCAGAGCTGAATGCGAACCTCTTGGTGCAGCTACCTGTGTGATTAAGTTCTTCTATCTTGAGCCTCCGATCAGATTAGGGTTAAGGTGAACTCGTCAAACCCTAGTCTCTGTCATATGATGTAATCATTCGATTCAAGTCCAATGTGAAAATCTAAATAGAAACTCTTTCTATTATTTCACTCTACCATGGCCATGGACTTCTGGACTTGATTCTCATGATCATCATAGGGCTGCTCCTCTACCACCGAGGTAGATAGATTCCATCTTGATGCAATCCAGTTCCTACAATGAACATGCTATAGCCAACATACACCTCAGGATTTCGAATGGCTAGGAGATCGAGTAATGGTGTAGTCAAACTATAACACCCTCAAGGTGAACTACCGATGCATCTCAGGTCAAAGAACCAGACACACTACTGCAGCATCGAGTCAGTCATTGACGAGAAGGTAGACTCCCTAATGACTACTCGAGGTGGTCACGCTCAGTGCCCTCATTCTCTAACGAGTACCTATACTCTCGCTCTGGTGTCTCCACACCGTAGACTCAAGACTCATCTACTAAAGAGAAGTGATTATGCACCAACCTTCTAGATCAATCACCATCCTCGTGATGATCCTATGGTCAGAAGCATTTTATGAGTTAATAATGATTATTCATGTCTTAAATTTTTAACTCTTGAAAATATGAATTATCATTACCATTAACTCAAAGGATGTATCACAGACACTAAATACACATATGTGATAGAAAATAACCCATTTTATTGATATTAGTTAAAATTATAATTTTGCCCTTAGAAGTATATTACAAGTGTCAGCCAATTTTGGCTTCTAGGGCACATATATCTAACACCAAACTTCTTTCGGATGTCTCTTTCTGTTAGATTCCTCCAAGAGCCAAACTCCTTTCGGACGTCTCCTACAGTCAGATTCCTCCAGCAGTCGAACTCCTTCTGGATGTCTCCTTCAGTCAAATACCTTCAGGAGCCAAACTCCTTTCAGATTTCTCCATCAATCAAACTTCATCTAGATTCCTCCAATGGATTACTTTCAGATTTTAAGTAGTATTTTTTTCGGATGATCCCCTCTAGTCGTATTTTCTTTAGGAGTCCGAACTCTTCTGAAATTGATATATGTCAAAGCTCTTCACCAACTAACATATACTTCCTCCAAACTTTGATTATTAAATCTCAATGAATAGACGATCCCACTATCAGATGATTACGACCATCATTATCAGTCTGCTACAAATGACCCCACTACCAGATGATTATGACTATCATTATCAATCTATTATAAGCGACACCTCTCTCCATAATAAATTTCACATGGCTCCGAGCGGCAAATAATCGGATGATTATAACTATCATTATCAATCTATTACGAGCGACACCTCTCTCTATAATAAATTTCATGTGGCCCCGAGTGGCCCATGATCAGACGGTGACTATCAATCTGCTCTGGACTCCATCTATAGAAGGGACCCTCCAAATATGTTTTCTTTAAGCTCTCTTCTTCTTTCCAAAACTCTGCTGAATTCTTTTCTGACCACTCCATTCTTGTTGGCCATAAGAGCTGACTTGATCATCGGAGGATCCTGCCGGACCACCACCACCGACTCTGAACGAGACTTTATTTTGCATATCACCGACAGCGACCTCTTCTTTTCCAACTCCAGCTCGATCCAGCGTGAACCAAATTCTGCACCAATAGAATTGGCACTAGAGGAAGGGCCTCTCTGTTCTTGAAGTTTTCTTATTCTTAAAGGAGTGCTCAGTAGCAATCTCTCTTCTTCCTATCTAGAGTTCTTCCTAGAAAAAATGCCTCCCAGGAAAGCTTCGACCCAGCGATCAATGGCCTCTATAGCCAAATCCCATCCAGATTTATTAGCTCCCACTTCAGATCCAATAACTCAAGTGCCACCTGTAGCTATGGTGGATGCGTGGCAGTTTAACCTGCTGGTCCAGTAGGTTCGCGATCTTATGAGGCGGTGCAGCCCATACATCGTTAGGCTTTGATACCAATTTGGCTGGAGTAGACTTCTTCAGAGCCCTATGATCCGTTCAAGGGATGATCGACTTGGGCTAGCTAGTCGGTGAGCTCCAAAATGGGAAAGCAGAGGGTGGAGAGCCCTTGCTCAGACCATGACTCGACCCGGGGGGAGCTTTACCTCCGTCCCACCAAAAAACTCTGAAGATCAATGATCGTAAAGATCTCCTGAATCAAAGGCTCTAGAAAATGAGCCGATGAATCGAAGAGCTCCATCATACTCTCTCCTCACATGGTAATAATATTTGCACTGATCCTCCTTTTTCTCAGAGGATTATGTAAGAGCCCATTCCGTCGAACTTCAAGCTTTCCCAATTTAAAAGCTACAACAAAACCTTTGATCTGATCGATCACTTGGAGGCCTTTCGGACCATGATATTGCTCCATGATGCATCAGACGCCATCTTATGTCGAGCTTTTCCATCTATCTTAAAGAAAGCAGCAAGAAATTGATACTCGATATTGAAGTCAGGTACGATCTTCTTCTTTGACTAAATGAGCCATCAGTTTGTATGTCACTTCGTCAGCAGTTAACGTCCGCACTGAGATTTAAATTTTTGGATGAATATCAAGCAGAAGAAGGAAGAATCTATCTGGACTTATGTCATCCAATTTAATGATACTGCATTAGAGGTCCGAAACCTAGATTAGTCTATCGCAATGGCCACACTCAAGGGCAGCCTTCAGAAGAATGATTTACTGTTCTTCCTAGAGAAAAAGTATCCCAGGGACTTTGCCAATTTGCTAGCTCGAGCTGAAGGATATGTTCAAGTGGAAGAGGCCTTCAAGTTGAAGGATGAGGAAGCCACAGGAGAGCGGTGGGCGGGCGAGTCTAATAAATCCATAGCTGATGGAGGGCCGAATGAAGTTCGACAATTCTTATAGACTTCCTCTGAGCGCAAGAGAGCCCGAACTCCTCCTCGAGCTCATCGTCAAAGAAGCCCCGATAGAAGGGCACGACGAAGTTCTCCGCCCAGAAGATTTCATAACTATGCCCCCCTCAATGCTTTATAGATGTCGGCCTAAAGCAAGAGAAGATCGATTGAGGGCACTGCTACAGCTAGAACCACCAAGGAGGGAGAAACAACAAGAAGATCGGCCATCTCTTGACATCATCAACACTATCTTTAGGAGACTTAGTGCTTCAGCGAGCTGCCATCTCTTAGCCTCAAAGCCAGAAAAAGCTTGCCCCAAATTGAGAAGGCTCATATGAAATAAAGGAGGTCGTCCAGCCCAAAGCTTATTGCCTGAAGGAGCTCGGAGGAACAACGCTCCCATAATCTTAGAATTCAAAAAATCTGAGAATGTACTACCCAGTAATTTTTCTTCAATAAAACTTCTTCATCTCAACATTATTATTTCTTGGTGCAAAAATTATGTGACGACAGGAAAGAAGCAATCAAAAGTGGCCATGTTAGAAACAAAAGGAGAACCTCGTCTTAACATGAGCAAATCGAAGACCTCATCGATATAAGATAAGATAGAGGGAAAGGCCATACCGATGATCCCAATACTTCAATAGGAGATAAGATCTCCTACAACCTCGGTTGGAGATAAGATCTCCTCCGAGCTTCAACTTCAATAGGAGATAAGATCTCCTACAACCTTGGTTGGAGATAAAATCTTCTCCGAGCTTCAACTTCAATAAGAGATAAGATCTCCTACAATCTTGATTGGAGATAAGATCTTCCTCGAGCTTCAATAGAAGATAGAATCTCCATCAATCTCAATAGGAGATAAAATCTCCTACAATCTTGGTTGGAGATAAGATCTTCTCCGAGCTTCAACCTCAACAGGAGATAAGATCTCCTACAACCTCAGCAGGAAATAAGATCTCCTCCGAACTTCAACTTCAATAGGAGATAAGATCTCCTACAACCTTGGCTAGAGATAAGATCTACCTCGAGCTTCAACTTTAACAGGAGATAAGATCTCCCATAATCTCGGTTGGAAATAAGATCTCTCCTGAGCTTCAATAGAAGATAGAATCTCCATCAACCTCAATAGAAAATAAGATCTTCTATAATCTTCGGCTGGAGATAAGATCTCTCCCGAGCTTCAATCTCAATAGAGGATAAGATCTCCTACAACCTCGGTTGGAGATAAGATTTCCCCTGAGCTTCAGCCTCAATAGAAGATAAGACAAGATGAGCAAGTTGAAGACCACATCGATATAAGATAAGATGGAGGGAGAGGCCATACCGACGATCCCAACACTTCAACAGGAGAAAAGATCTCCTACAATCTCGGCTGGAGATAAGATCTCCTCCGAGCTTCAACTTCAATAAGAGATAAGATCTCCTACAATCTTGACTAAAGATAAGATCTCTTCCGAGCTTCAACAGAAGATAGAATCTCCTTCAACCTCAATAGGAGATAGATCTCCTACAACCTCAGCTGGAAATAAGATCTCTCCTAAGCTTTAACCTCAATAGGAGATAAGATCTCCTACAACCATGGCTAGAGATAAGATCTTCCTCGAGCTTCAACTTCAATAGGAGATAAGATCTCTTACAACCTCGATTGGAGATAAGATCTCTCCCGAGCTTCAACAAAAGATAGAATCTCCTACTGGAGATAAGATCTTTTTCGAGCTTTAACTTCAACAGGAGATAAGATCTCCTACAACCTCGACTGGAGATAAGATCTTCTTTGAGCTTTAACTTCAACAGAAGATAAGATTTCCTACAATCTTGGTTGAAGATAAGATCTCCTTCAAGCTTCAACTTCAATAGGAGATAAGATCTCCTACAACCTTGGCTGAAGATAAGATCTCTTTCGAGCTTCAACTTCAATAGAAAATAAGATCTCCTTCAATCTCAACAGAAGATAAGATCTTCTACAACCTTGGTTGGAGATAAGATCTCTTCCGAGCTTCAACTTTAATAGGAGATAAGATCTCCTACAATCTCGACTGGAGATAAGATCTCCCCCGAGCTTCAATAAAAGATAGAATCTTCTTCAACCTCAATAGAAGATAAGATCTCCTACAACCTCAGTTGGAGATAAGATCTCCCCTGAGCTTAAACTTCAACAAGTGCAGAGTCTGAAAAATAACTTTGGCGGTCATGATTTTTATAATTCCTTCAAATTTCAAACTTGAGAGTAGGAGAACTAGTGTTGGGGATAAACTCCGCTCCCATCAAAGTTCAGTCTGATGCTTAGCCTAATGTAATTGCCAATCATGGAAGAGCTTCGATCGAAAATTCTTCCTCCAACGGCCAAACCCCTCCTAGACTTCTCCAGCAGTCGAACTCCTTCTGGACTTCTCCTTCAGTTGGATTCCTCTAGGCACCAAACTTCTTTTGGATGTCTCCTTCAGTCGGATTCCTTCAAGAGCCAAACTCCTTTCGGACGTCTCCTACAATCGGATTCCTCCAACAGTCGAACTCCTTCCAGATGTCTTCTTCAATCGGATTCCTCTAGGTGTCAAACTCCTTTTGGACTTCTTCATCAATCGAACTTCATCTAGATTCCTCTTGTGGATTACTTCAAGATTTCAAGTAGTATTCCTCCCAGATGATCCCTTCTAACCATATTTCCTTTAGGAGTCCGAACTCCTCTGAAATTGATATATGTTAAAGCTCTTCACCAACCAATGCCTGCTTCCTTTGAACTTTGACTATTAAATCTCAATAAATAGATGACCCTACTACCGGATGGTTATGACTATCATTATTAGTCTGCCATAAGCAACCCCACTATCGAACGGTTACAACTATCATTATCTATCTATTACGAGCGATATCTCTCTCCGTAATAAATTTTACGTGGCCTCGAGCAGCCCATGATTAGATGGTTATGACTATCATTATCAATCTATTATGAGTGACACCTCTCTCTGTAATAAATTTCACATGGCTCCGAGTGGCCCATGATCGAATGGTTATGATTGTCACTATCAATCTGCTTCGGACTCCATCTATAGAAGGGATTCTTTAGATACATTTATTTTAAGCTCTCTTCTCCTTCCTAGAATTCTGCTGAATTCTTTTTTGAGCACTCTATTCCTGTTGATCAGAAGAGCTGACTTGATCATTGGAGGATCCTATTGGAGCCACCACCACCAACTTCGGATGAAACTTTATTTTGCAGATCACTGACAGCGACCTCTTCTTCTCCAACTCCAGCTTGATCCGACGTCAACCAGATTCTGCACCAACACTTCTCTTTCAGGACATCAATGATTGATGTCCTAAAAATATCTTTATGCTAAGATAAGAGGAGACCTTCTCCTCTAGATTTTTCTCATGTTTGTAGATCTTACACTCTGAGAAAAATCTCATAAAACTATGGAGAAGAAGAGTTCTCAAAGAAATCCTAAGAGAATACCTTCTTCTCTTTTACTTCTCTCATCAGAATATGATCAGATCATTTCCAAAAATGATCACTATGCCCCAACATCTTGAAGCATTGGTCCCCATGCCCTCTTCCTCTCTCTCTTAAATTTTTATCATATAAAAATTATAAAGAAAAATTGAAAAAATAAACATTGAAAGAAAACTATAAGAGAAGACATTCTCTCTTAACTTTGTCTTCATCAAGACATGGTCATCAAGGCATGAACCTTTCATGTCTTAATGAAGACTTTTTCTCCAAAGAAGTAGGTGCCCATAACCTGAAGGAAAAAATCAGTCTTTCGGATCAGGTTCATTCAGATCTAATTAGATCAGGAGAAATATTTTAAAAATTTTTTCTCTAAGATTCTAAATAGATCTGAGACTCCTCAGATCTGATCTTATTGATCTGATAATAAAAATAAAATAAAAATAAAAATTAAATTAAATTTAATTATACCTTTATTTTGGATAATGCAATTATCCTATGATGATCCCGATATTTGCTTGAAGTTCTGGATGTAGCCACGCAAGCGCCTGGCCTCGACCAGTATCTACTTGGCAAGATCTAGAGACCTTCTTCTTCTCAATCAATCATTCGAAAATTAGATATAGATCTGATCTTGAATGTCTTCAAAACTCCTTTTGAAGAACTATCATTGTCTCTTGCAGCAGTGCTGTCTTCTTTCTTTTCTGATGTCTTTCACTTACTTGGATCGCACCTTATTTGTGCCAAAAACCCTTAAGCATGGAGAGGAGAGAGAGGACCAGAGGGTGGCATGAAGAAGGAGGGAGAGAGGCTTTGTGGCATGGGCTAAAGATAGAAGCATTAAAAATTAGGCACAGATAGGGTTTATATAGACCCTGCTGCACCATGTTGTGCTACATCATCCCAACCAATCACGGCCCTTTATGCAATCAGATCTAAATATGATTGATGGGATGATGTCATCTGATCTAATTAGATGAGAGACCCTCAAAACCCTCCTAAGATGGTGCCAAAATTGGATCATACAAGAGTTCTTGGTGCCACAGAGTTTAATCCCCTAAAGCAATCCTAGAGTTCCATCTATATGGGACTCCTCCATTATCCTCATTGGATGCATGCCTCTCTAGGCATGCACCCTCTTCATGTCTGCATTTTAGCAGGGGGATAGGGCCCCAGGTACTCTCCTATAGGTGCATGACACATGGAAAGATGTCCAAGTGTCTAGGGTCAACATTTGACCAATGTCCGAAAATAGGAATTAGCAGGTGACCAAAAATGATAGGTGTTATTTTAAATTTATCTCATAAATTAAGATAATCCTTTTCTGATCTGGACAAACTTCAATCAGAACACGTAAAGGTTCTTTAGTGAGTCTAAATACATTTGGCTCAATCGAGACATGCTATAATGATTATTAAAGGAGAACATTATGCTCAATCGTATGCTAGCACGATTTTCTTGAACCTAATTAAATCTTATTCAAATAAATTGAACTGGATTAGTCCAATTGATGCCATCCAGATCCAAATTCTTATTTGTGTGATCCAGTTAGGTTCAGTTTCGTATGCTAATGGGATATGTCACGATCTCAATCATCGACATCATCGAAACACTTTTCGATGGATCAAAACTTTTCTGATTCAGACAACTAATATGATCGATCATCTAAATCATTCTAATTACTCCCAAAATCCATCAGTGACACCTAGCAGCATATGGTGGCAATCCATCAAAACTGAAAGTGAATCTCTTAGTGTAGTTATCTATGTGATTAGGTTCCTCTATCTTGAGTTCCGATCGGATTAGGGTTAAGGTGATCTCGTCAAATCCTAATATCTGTCATATGAATTAATTATTCGATTCAAGTCTAATGTAAAAATCCTAATAGAAACTCTTTCTATTATTTCACTCTGCCATGGCCATGGGCTTATGGACTTGATTCTCATGATCATCATAGGACTGCTCCTCATCTACCGAGGTAGATAGATTCCTTATTGGTGTAATCCAATTCCTACAATGAACATGCCATAGCCAACATATACCTCAAGATTCTGAATGGCTAGGAGGTCGAGTTATGGTGTAGTCAAACTATAACACCCTCAAGGTGAACTGCCGATGCACCTCAGGTCAAAGAACCAGACACACCACTGCAGCTTCGAGCCAGTCATCAACGAGAAGGTAGACTTCCTCATGATTGCTCGAGGTGGTCATGCTCAGTGCCCTCGTTCTCTAATGAGTATTTGTACTCTCATTTTGGTATCTCTACACCATAGACTCAAGACTCATCTATCCTAAAGAAGCGATCGTATACTAATCTTTCAAATCAATTACCATCCTCATGATGATCCTACGATCGAGAGCATTTTATGAGTTAATAATGAAAATTCATGTCCTAAATTTTGAACTCTTGAAAATATGAACTATCATTACCATTAACTCAAGAGATGTATTACAGACACTTTCAAATATACACTATGATAAAAAATAATCTATTTTATTATTTATAGTCAAAATTATAATTTTGCTCTTAGAAGTATATTACAAGTGTTAGCCAATTTGGCTTCCAGGACACACATATCTAACAAACTTTCACTTGACCTAAAGTCAATTGTCTATAAATCTAAGTCCCATCTTCTCAAGATGGGCTTCGATCTTCTACTGGCCCAATGGCTTTATAAGTGGATCTACGGAGTCGACTCTCTTGACCTCGACGTAACCTTTCTCGAGGTAATCGTGGATGAGGTGGTATCACCTCTCGATGTGCTTGAATTTTTGGTGAGATCTCGACTCCTTAGCAAGGGCTATGGCACCATTATTATCGTAGTACAAAGGAATGGCATCCGATGGCATCACTCCAATCTCGATGGTGAACTTCTTGTACCAGAATGCCTTCTTCGTAATTTCTGATGCAGCGATGTACTCTACTTTCATGGTGGAGTCTGCTATCATTGTTTGCTTGAAACTCTTCTAACTGACAGCACCATCATTACACACAAATAGACTCTAGATGTCGACTTTCGATCATCTATATCGAACATAAAATTCTAGTCTATATACTCTTGGACTTGGAGTTCTCCATTACCAAAAATCAATAACATATCTTTAGTTCTTCTCAAGTACTTAAGGATAGATTTCATAGAAGTCCAGTGTTCTTCATCTAAATTCGACTGATATCTATTCGTGACACTCACACCATAGGCTATATCAGGTCGTGTACATAACATGGCATACATGAGGCTCTCTATTACTGAAGCATAAGGAATCTTGCTCATGCGTTCAATCTCCTCAGGTGTATTGGGACACAATTTTTTGGAGAGATGAATACCATGTTTGAAGGATACCAATCCCCTCTTGGAGTTTTTCATGCTAAACCTCTTTAGCACTTTCTCTATGTACATCTTTTGTGAAAGACCTAGCATCCTATTCGGTCTATCTCTATAGACCTTAATTTCTAAAATGAAGAATGCTTCTCCTAGGTCTTTCATGGAGAATTCTTTAGATAACTACATTTAAACTATGGTCAACATGGGAATATCATTCCCAATAAAGAGGATATCATTCACGTACAGTACGAGAAAGACAATAGCGCTCTCACTGGCTTTTTTGAAAATACATGGTTCCTCCTCATTTTTGATGAAACCAAATAATTTGATCACATTATTAAAATAAGTATTTCAGCTCCGAGATGCTTGCTTAAGTCCATATATGGATCTTTGCAGCTTACATACTTTATGATCAGCATCACTGGATGTGAAACCTAGTGGCTATTCCATATAGATATCTTCCTCAAGATATCCATTTAAGAATGCCATTTTCATGTCCATTTACCATATTTCATAATCAAAATAGGCTACAATAGCAAGCAATGTGCGAATTGATTTTAGCATGACTATTGATGAAAAGGTATCCTGATAGTCAATGCCTTTGCACTGACTATACCCTTTTGCCACTAATCTAGCTTTGAATGTCTCCACATTTCCATTTGCACCAATCTTTCTCCTGTAGATCTATTTATACTTAATAGGTACTATACCTTCAAGTGGATCTACCATAGTCCCGACTTGGTTTGAATGCATTGAGTCAATTTTTGACTTCATTGCCTCTAACCATTTCTCGGAGTCGATATCTGATATCGCCTTATCATAGGTTTTGGGATCATCATCATGAACCCCATTACCTACGAGGAATATTTTCTCTACTTTCTCTAAAATAGTACCTAAGTATCTCTCAGGAGAATGAAAAATACTTTTCGATCTATGAGGTGGAGGAGGTAGTGATTGTATTGGCTCAACCTGATTTGGTTCCATAGGATCCTTAGCTGGTTGCTCTTGGAAGACTTTCTCCTTGAGCTTGATCTGCTTTCCAATGCCATCATCTTGAATAAACTATTTTTTAAGAAAAATGGCATGCTGACTCAAAATCACATTGTGGTCTTGTAGAATGTAGAAATAATATCCTAATGACTCTTTAGGATATCTTATAAATCGAGCTCTAAAGGATCTATAGTCTAACTTATCCGTTTATTATCTTTTAACATGAGCCGAACAATTCCAAATTCTGAGATGAGCCAGATTTGGTTTCTTACCATGCCATATCTCATATGGTGTGGTAGGAACGATTTTAGAAGGAACCCTATTTAGTAAATATATAGCAGTTAATAGACTACATCTCTAAAGAAAATCAAGAAGGTCTGTGAAGCTCATCATGGATCATACCATATCTAATAGAGTTCGATTTCTCCGTTCTGAAATTTTGTTGAGTTGAGGTATTCCAGGTGGAGTCCATTAAGAGACTATGCCATATTGCTTGAGATAATCTAGAAATTTTCGACTAAGGTATTCACCTCCTCGATCTGATCAAAGAATTTTAATGGGTTTTTCAATTTGCTTTTCCACTTCATGTCTGAATTTCTTAAACTTTTCAAAGGCTTCAGACTTGTGTCTCATAAGATATACATACCCATACCGAGATAAATCATCGGTAAAGGTTATAAAGTAGACAAAATTGCCTCTAGCTGATACATCAAATGGGTCGCATACATCAGTATGTACTAGGGTAAGTAGATCCGTGGCCCTTTTTTTATGTCCTACAAAAGAAAGCTTAGTCATTTTGCCATGAAGACATAATTCACAAGTTGGATATGACTCGAAAGTCAATGGATTCAATAGCCCAATTTTTTCTAATTTGTTAATCCTATCTTCTGCTATATGACCTAGCCTTAGGTGCCATAGATACCTATCGTTTGGACTATCCTTGGGTCATTTTGATCCTATGGCATTCATATTTTATTCGATATTAAAGACAGATGCATCAATATGTAACTGGTAGAGATCGTTAATAAGAAAACTACTTGTAATTTAATTTCTTTCATAAAGAATATTATAATGGTCCTTAAAAATTCTAATTACATAGCCTTCTCGTGCAAAACATGAAACATAAATCAAATTTCTACTTGCAGCAGGCACATAATAACAATCCTTGAGTACTAAATCTAAGCTAGATGATAGTCAAATAGGATAGATTTTCACGACCACAGTAGCAATCCTTGCTCTATTTTTGATAAGTAGGATTATCTCACCATCCCTTAGCCTCGTGCTATCCTCAAGATCCTACATGGAGGTGCACAAATGAGCACCAGAACCTGAGTCAACCATCTAACTGGATGCAGAATAAATCATAAGGTTAGATTCAATACGAGCATACCTTTAGAAGAACCTATCTCCTTCTTATTCTTCAGGGTGGCCAGGTATGTAGGGTAGTTCCATTTTTAGTGGTCGTCAGTATTACAATAGAAATACTTTCCTTTGTCAGTGGCCTTCTTCTTCATCTCTGCCTTTTTTTTCTTTCCATCTTCCATCTTCTACTTTTTCACAGACTTCTTCTTCTTTTCAATAGACTTTCTTTTAGAAGAAGTCCATTCCATATCAAGTACTGAGCCTTTAGAATCTTTCATAGAAAGCTCAGCAGTAACCAGCATATTCATAAGCTCGGCTAGAGTATTTTGAAGTTTATGTATATGGTAGTTCATGATGAACTATCTATACGCATCAATCAAGGATTGTAGAATTATATCCTTCTGTAGATCCTGGTCTAACTTCACTCTGAGCTTTTCAAGCTCTTTCAAGTTCTTGATCATCATTAGATAATGATTTTGAACTGACTGTCCATCATGCATTTTAGCCTTAAACAGTTATTTGGTGATCTGATATTTGACTGTGCGACTCTGTTCACCAAATAACTCTTACAGATGAGCCAACATTTGGTGGGTAGTCTTGATATCTTTATGTTGGCACTGAAGCTCATCAAACATCGAGCCCAACATATAGTATCTGACCTTACTATCTTCATCCATCCACTTATCAAGAGACGTTCTCTGTTCAGCAGACAGACAAGTTGGTAAGGTGTGAGGATCCTGATCCAATACATGAGTCAATTTCTCAGAATCCAAAATAAATTTGAAGTTTTGAAGCCAATCCTTATAATTAGGTCCGGTTAGTCTACGGAAGTCTAGTATACGGGCTAGTGGGTTGGATGTAGACATTTTTCTTTCTCCTATAGAGAGTCAAAGTTTTTAATTAGATTTTATAATTAAGACTTGACCAATTTATTTAGAAGTTTAATTTTTAAATAAATTAGCTTCCACTATTTTCTCAAATTCCTACACTTTCTCTATAGAGATGCAAAAATCTTCATGATTGTTGATTTCTAGTGGATGGTGCAGTCGCACCAACTGACTCATCACCTCATCTAACAGTTATTGATGATGTATTACTCAATGAGTGAACAACTCTTGTCCAATGATTCTCTAATCATAGTGCACCCAGACTTGGTGTCTAATTCATGAATCTCACCATGCCCAGAATATTGATCCACTTGTTAGTTAAGTCAGACCCACCATTTGCACAGATTGAATTTCTAATTGGATCTCTCATTGTATTTAAAATATTGAGCCTAATCCATCCTCTAGCCCATAGCATCCAATGCCTAATAGATATGGTTGTATCTTCTTGGTGCAATTGAACCACTATGACCAGTCGAGAATAATCAACTTCGGAAAGGACCCACATATCTACAATAGTGGAAGACCTTAGACTTAATCTTTTCTTAGAAAGATTTGATTTAGATCTTTTTAAACTTGACTTGACATTGCCATAACCATTATGACTAACCTAGTAGCATGGGTCAGCTCGGATTGTTAGCCATCTTAGATCAGGATTGGGCCGACAAATATGGTCAGGTAAGTGAGATCGGTGGAAGGGATATGCCATTAAATCGATAAGAACGTATTCGAGTCGAGTAGATCCTAATTAAAAATCAGTCGATCGTATCTACTAAACTTACCTTAGACACCAAATTATTGAGCCAGAACCAATCGGGTAGCCTACAATCCAGACTCTAACCACTGAGCCTAATTAGGTCTTAACTCGATCGATCACTCATGTGACTCGACCTTGACCCAGACTTAATCCTATTAGGTTGGTCAATTAAAGCACTCTTGATCCAACCTAATCAACTCTTGATTTGATTTGATCAACCGCTAGACCTAATTGAGCTATTTAAGCCTGAATCTAATTTTATGAATATATCTTAGATCTAAAAATTCTTAATTTTAGACCTAATATATTTTATAATCTTAATTCTTGATTATGTTTAAGGTTCATAAACAAAATATATATATATAATTCTAGGATTTCAAGATCTAGGATTTTGTAGAAAATAAGTTTTTTTATTTCTGATTAAGGATGAACTCGCAGCATCCCTACACACCATAAGAACACCCCATCGAATGAAAGAAGATGGCCTTTAAACCCTACTTTATTCTTATGATCGGACGGCCAAGGGGCACGCCTTAATAAGAAATATTTTAAATCTACAAAACTAGTTAGATCTACATCATATATCATATATATAAAAATTGATCTAACTAAAAATACATTTTGAATACATCTCATGTATCATATCATGCATATTTTTAGATCTAAATTATCTCATAAACATCTAAAAAATAATATTTAAATTTGATCATATCAAATTAAAATTTATTCTAGATAATTTTGTAGAACTATTCTACAACTAGTCTAAACATGCAGCTATCATATCTCATATGACTAAATTAAATAAATTTATTTTCTATTTTTTAGATCTAGTTATAACATTTATAATATCAAAAGATAGTAAATAAATAAATTTAAAAATTATAATTAATCAAATTAAAATTATGATTATGCTAAACTATGCATAGAATAATTTTATTCCTAGTCTAGTCATGCATCTCATACATCTTAGATCTAGATTATTTAATTTTTAATTTTTTAATTTTAGATCTAATCATATCTAATGTGACATCTAAAATTATCTAATTATACCTTTATTTTGGATAATCCAATTATCCTGTGATGATCTCGATGTTTGCCTGAGGTTTCGGATGTAGCCATGCAAGCATCTGGCCTCTACTGGTAACCACTTGGGCAAGATCTAGAGAACTTCTCCTTCTCAATCAATCCTTCAAAAATTAGATATAGATCTGATCTTGAAAGTCTTCAAAACTTCTTTTGAAGAATTATCATTGTCTCTTGCAGCAGTGCTGCCTTCTTCCTTTCCTGGCATCTTTCACTTGCTTGGATGACACCTTATTCATGTCAAAAACTCCTTAGGCATGGAGAGGAGAGAGAGGATCAGAGGGTGGCATGGAGGTGGGAGAGAGGCTTTGTGGCATGGGCTAAAGGTAGAAGCATTAAAAACTTGGCATGGACGGGATTTTTATAGACCCTACTGCGCCATGTAGTGCCACATCATCCCGGCCAATGACAACTCTTTGTGCAATCAGATCTAAATCTGATTGTTGGGATGAAATTATCTGATCCAATCAGATGAGAGACCCTTAAAATCCTCCTAAGGTGGCACCAAGACTAGGTCAAACAAGAGTTCTTAGCACCATAGAGTTTAATCCCTTGAAGCAACCTTGGAGTCCCATCTGTATGGGACTCCTCCTTTATCCTCATGGGACGCATGCCTCCCTAGGCATACACCCTCTTCCTATCTATATTCTAGTAGGGGGACAAGGCCCCAGGTACTCTCCTATAGGTGCATGACACATGGGCAGATGTCCAAGTATCCAGGGTCAACATTTGACTAATGTCCAAAAATAGGAATTAGTAGGTGACCAAAAATGGCAGGTGTTGCCTTAAATTTATCTCATAAATTAAGACAATCTTTTTCTAATCTAAACAAGCTCCAGTCAGACCAAGTAAAGATTTCTGAGTGAGTCCAAACATATTTGGCTCAGTCGAGACAAGCTATAATGATTATTAAAGGAGAACATTAGGCTCAGTCGTGTGCTAGCATGATTTTTTTGAACCTAATTGAATCTTATTCAAATCAATTGAACTGGATTAGTCTAATTGATGACATCCAGATCTAAATTCTTATTTGTATGATCCAATTTGGCTCAGTTTCATATGCTAATGGGATATGTTGCGATCTCTATCATCGACATCATTAAAAAACCTTCCAATGGATCAGAACTTTTTTGATTCAGACAACTAGTATGATCGATCATCCAAATCATTCTAATTGCTCTCAAAATCCATCAATGACATCTAGCAACATATGGTGGCAACCCATCAGAACTGAAAGCAAACCTCTCGGTGTAGTTACTTGTGTGATTAGATTCCTCTATCTTGAGCCCCGATCAGATTAGGGTTAAGGTGATCTCGTCAAACCTTAATATCCATCATATGAATTAATCATTCGATTCAAGTCTAATATGAAAATCTTAATAGAAACTCTTTCTATTATTTCACTCTGCCATGGCCATAGGCTTATGGACTTGATTCTCATGATCATCATAGGACTGCTCTTAATCTACCGAGGTAGATAGATTTCTTATTGGTGCAATCCAATTCTTACAATGAACATGCTATAGCCAACATACACCTCAGAGATCCAAATGGTTAGGAGATCGAGTTATGATGTAGTCAAACTATAACACCCTCAAGGTGAACTACTGATGCACCTCGGGTCAAAGAACCAGACACACCACTGTAGTTTTGAGCCAGTCATCGACGAGAAGGTAGACTTCCTCATGACTGCTCGAGGTGGTCACATTCAGTGCTCTCATTCTCTAATGAGTATCTATACTCTCGCTTTGGTATCTCTACACTATAGACTCGAGACTCATCTATCTTAAAGAAGCGATCATACACCAAGCTTCCGGATCAATCACCATCCTCATGATTATCCTACGATCAGGAGCATTTTATGAGTTAATAATGAAAATTCATATCTTAAATTTTTAACTCTTAAAAATATGAGCTATCATTACCATTAACTCAAGGAATGTATCACAGATACTTTTAAATATACACTATGATAGAAAATAACTCATTTTATTATTTATAATCAAAATTATAATTTTATCCTTAGAAGTGTATTATAAGTGTCTGCCAATCTGGCTTCTAGGACACACATATCTAACATAACTTCCATGCCAAAACCTCTTTTTCTCTACCTTTTTGCCATGGAATCGGCTGAATTTTTTATGCTCAAAAGCTTAGAAGGAGGCATCCCAAGACAACCCTCCTTTGACTAGGTCATAACCTAGTTTTTAGGAGGATTATATGGAATCCTATGGGGCTTCCAAGAGCCTCCCACAAAATCTGGCATGAGTCCTTCCTATTCCACATTCAAGAAACAAGAAACAAAAGTGCGACAAAAATAGAGAGAACATGGGAATGTTGGTGCAAGAGAGGGGAAGGAATTTTGTTTTCATGGGACTCTTTCCATCTTGCCATGTTTGACCAATTCAAACAACATTCCAAATACATATATTAATTCCCAAAACCATCTGATTAAGAGGTGTGGAGAGGACTCTTAAGCATGGAAAAAATCACATAAAAAATCTAGAATTAAATGTGGGCGTGGAACATCATAATGGCGCAAGGGAAGAAACAAGGAATCCTAGTCTAACTAAAATTCTCATGTATTGACTAGGTCAAATTAATTTTTAATCCAATTAAAATAGGATTAGTGCAAGCCTAATTATGGATGATCCTAGTCCAACTAAAAAATTAATTAAGTTAAGTTTAAACCATATTTAAATCTAATTTAAATCCTAACTCAATTAGAAATTAGGTGAACTCAAATCCTAATCCAACTAGAAATTATTTTTTTCTTATAATTGGCTTATCCAATAAATCAATTAAACTTAATCTAATTAAGTTTAAATTAATTTTAATTGAATCTAATTCAATTAAAATTGATCTCAGCCTAGTTGCTCAATCAGATTGAGCTAATTAGTAATCTAATTACTAATCGATCCTCCTGTAATACTTGAATTAGGTCAAATATCAATTGCATTAAATATTTGATCTTAAAATGATTCTCAATCATCAATTAACTATATGATCTGGTTACAACTTCTAATATGTGTGATCCCATAGGTTCGAACCTAAGTCGGTAGCATAGAAACTAATTTCTGTACCAGTCGAAGTAACCATCTAGTAATGATTCCCAACGTCCGAATAGGTCAAATGTATGTAAAGCAACATTCTTAGAACCCTACCCCATGGTTATCATATAATTTATCCCTATGATCAATAATGCTCAAGACGACTTTGACTATGCTATCAATACTCATACAAGTCATCTCTATTGTGTCTCAAAATTTTGCAAATCCTGTGACTCCTCATAAGGATTACCTAGGATTAGATATTGCTAAATTAAAACATAATGAGACATTCTTATCCTGAAGCTAATCAGGAGTGGTCAATACCATCTTGACTAACACATCAACTTCACAAGTATTTGATTATACTCAAAAATCTTTCGAACCTATATTAGAAATACAGACAGTCCGGCATCAAAATACAGTAAGTTGCTTGCAAGCTACTGTAGTGATCTTAGATCGGAGGGACACTTATATCCATTAGCTTTAGCTAGCTACTCTTGATAGTAGAATACTACATTGATCACATTCAGTATAGATATACTCAATCCTACATCTCACCTGGATGTCATACCAGTATCTCCACACCACTTGGTTATAAGAACAATCAACGTATATGGCATACAGCAACCTACACTCGATAAATTATCGTTCTTGTTAATAACTTATCATTTGAACGTGAATAGTTTAAGAACCATCCAATAAATCCTTCTTTATCAATTGATTATGGTTCTAAGAACTTCATCATAATTTAGAAGTTCATTTAAGAAAGATAGAACTTCTATGATGAACCAGCCAAATAACTATTATTATTAAATTATTCATATACTAATTCCAATCATCTATGACTTAGATGATTGGCTTTAGGACATATTTCTCAGCAACTCTCACTTAGACTAAAGCTAATCAGAATGATATCAAATATCCTACCTACCACTTGAGTTTATAGAACTCTTTAGTTTTGAGGCTTTAGCAAATGGGTCGGTCAAGTTCTTCTTTTTCATCGATCTTCCAAAAATCGAGATCATCCTAATCTAAAATCAAAGGTGACGGTGATGTAGAATATGCTGGTCCTTTGGTTCTTTAACCTAAGCTATGGTTTTAGTGCTACGATAAGACTGGACCATCGATGGAGGATGCCACTCTCAATCTGCTAATGAACCTCAATAACTACACAACTTACATGGCAGCATCATATGCCATGATGTACTTTACATCACTAACTGAATAGGCTATAGTATCCTGCTTAGAACCTTTCCAGCAGATTACTCCTGTAATTAAGGTACAATCCGACACTCTCTTGCTATCATCTTGATCAGACTAAAAATTGGAATCGGAACATCCATAAGTTTTAAGTCAGGATCTCCATATTTGAGTCACTGGATCTTAGTATTTTTTAAATACTTAAAAATTATCTATACAATCTTCCAATGATTTTCACTTAGATCAGACCGATATCTACTCACTATTCTTAGTGAGTATACCTTATCTAGTCTTGCACATGGAGAAATTAGATGATAGTTAAACCTTTATTTCTTGTAATGTTGGAATGCCATTCTTGATTAAGAGAATTTCATCCATAGACAACACAAAGAATAACATTATAAAACATTTTGCCCACTTATAAATGCAGGATTTGTCTTTGCTCATAACAAAGACATATGTTCAAAATATATGTTCGAACTTTGAAATGATAGCCAAATGGGCTTTATAGGTCTTTACCTTCCCGTCTGTGCTACTCTAATCTTTTTGAAAATCCATTTACATCCAATAGATTTTATTCCTTTAGGTAAATCAACTAGTGTCCACCACTATTGATTTTCATGGACTCTAATTTGGATTATGTGGCTCCAAGCCACTTCTCAAAGTTAGACCACTGCATTGCATCCCTATAGGTGATCAAATTTTTGTTGTTCTCATCAAGCTCAATAGGATCACTATCCTGGAATAAGATGCTGAAGTATCTATTTGGCTAACATGGTACTCTATCGAATTTCCTTAAAGGTGCCACTTTAATGGGCTCCGAGTTTGATCTGATCAAATTCGGTTTTGTAAGTTTACTAGATTAAGTCGGTTCATTTTCTACCGGTCAAACTTTTTCAAGTTCAACTTGATAGGCATCAGTTTCTTTTCTAAGGAACTCCTTTCAAAAAGGAATGCCCTACTATTGATGAATATCTTATATTCTTCTGCATGGTAGAATTTATAATCCTTAAACACCTATTGGACCAGGATCCAAGTTTATCTATGTGCAAATCTATGATATAGGCCAATCAACCCAAAATCCGAAGGTGAGAGAGTCAAGGTCTACGTCTGATCTATATCCCATATGGAGTCTTTATAATAGATTTACTCAGTATATTTTTAGAGTAAAACTAGTAGTCACAAGAGCATAACCCTAAAACAGGCAGACAAATGAACCCTATTGTGGATTGAACCATGTCTAACAAAATTTAATTTCTTCTTTCAGATGCACTGTGTTCTGAAAAAAAATCCACAAAGAGAGATTCTATTCTCTCTTAGATATGTCACAAACTTACTAGATAAGTATTCACCTCCTCGATCTGATCGAAGAGGTCAAATATCTTTTCTAGTTTGTTTTTCTATTTCATTATTGAATCATTTGAATATTTCAAATGATTCAGGCCAGATGCACCCATGTCTAGATAGATCATCTATAATGAAATATCGATATCTTCCTCTGGCACTTAAGTTAATAGGTCCACATACATTACTATGTATGAGACTTAGAACTTTATCGACTCCTTCACCTTTTTTAGTAAAAGATGACTTTGTCATCTTTCCAAGAAGACAAGACTCACAGGTTATCAATAATTCATAATCATTGATGTCGAGGTTTTTCTCTCAAGCTAATCCATTTATCCTATTCTTGTCAAGATGACTAAGCCTATAATGCCAAAGGTAGACATCTATGACATAATCTAACTTGGATGTTTATTAAATATGTACATTACACTTAACAGACTTTATAAATATTAAATATCATTTTTTTATTATCCACGTATTATTATAATATTATTTATAATAATATTATAATAATCTTCTTTATTAATAAATGATAACCATCTCTGATCAAAGGGCTAATAGAGATCATATTTATCATAAATGATGGACAATACTGATAATCACTTAAAATGACATCTTTTGAAAATAAGCTTGATAATTCCTAAAGCTAGGATTGGAACAAGACTTTCATCCCTAACATTTAGATATTTCTCACCATTTTTAAATATTTTACTTAAAATTCTTGCAATAAATTGCATAAGACTACCTGTATCCCATACCCAAGTAGTTGAATTACATATAGAAAAATTTCAAGATATTATCATATAACATCCTTGATATGCAACTCTTGCTTCTTTCTCTTGTTTAACCTATTATGGTCGAGGGAAGCAAGACAATTCTTCTTCCTATGATCCTGCTTTTAATAATAGAAGCACTATGCCTGATTTGGGTTAATTTAGGACTAATTATTTTGACTGGGCTTAAAAGCCCCAATACAAATCCATTCATACTGCTGAACTAAATTCAACTTTCAATACTAATTATCAAAGTTGGATCCCATAAGTCATCACTATCTAATAGTGATAGGAGCAATTAGGGTTTAGCCTTAATTTGAGAAAAGAGAACAATGACCTAAGTATATGAATTATTTTAAGTCTAAAGACTTAGACTTTAATCTTAAGGTTCTTCCACTATTCGAATTGGTAGCCTCTACTTTTAATTTAAAAAATTACTTTAATTTTTTAGTAGGTACTAGAGTCCACATAGACTACACATAAGCCCGACTTTGGTCGGCCAATCCATGTACATCTATGAGTAGGTTCATTAATCAATTATTTCTCCAAACAACTTTTAATAATTTAATCTTATCCCAAAAACCTAATCAGTAGGCTTTGGCCTTCACTATAAGGATCCATTTAGGTTCAACTATTAATATGACTATACTTGGTGCATCTAACCAATGAATGATTAAGCCCAACTTTGGTTGACCAACCTAACCATCATTAGAGAGATACTTCCAAGTTATCATATTATGAATGATAATTTTATTAGTCAATAAGCACTAAGCTTTTAGGCCTCGAATGATTATTGAGTTAATGGATCCATTATCATCCAACTTAATGAAAGTCTATGACTCAATTATCTCCATAACTTTATCATTTTAAGGATCCAATAATTTTAAAAAATTCAAATTATTTATAATTTAAGGATAGAAAGGACATGGACTAATTTGCTTCCACTGACATCATCAAGTCAAGTCCTCGTACTGACTTCTCAAGTCTTTAATAAGGACTAGGATCAACATCGATCCATGGGCACCTAGATCAATCTTACTGAATAAAATTAGTCTCGCTGATTTCCTATGTGACATGGGTTAGCACAAATGTATGAGCAACTTAATCAATACCTGATTAACCATATTGGCCAGGTAAGTGAGATCGATGGGAGGGTCTGCTAAGGCTTGCTATAGACATCATCAGAAATGATCAGATAAGCGGGCTGTCAATTAAAAATCATCGATCTGAGAATGCCAGACTTACCTTAGACACCAATCGATTTATCAATTTTAATTTGGTTTGCCTAAAAACTAGGGCTCAACCATTGAGCCATAATTAGTATCCATTTATTAGATGTATGGACTTTGATCAACTACAACTATTGAGATGATCTATAGAAATGACCTAATCCTAATTAACTATTATTGGTGCAAAATCTGATTATCACCGAAATCAAGACTAGAGTCAGAGAAGATGAGGTCGCCGTCGGTGATCTGCAAAATAAGTCTCATCTAGAGTCGAGGGTGGTGGCTCTATAAGACCCTCCAACGATCAAGTCAGCTCTTTTGGCCAACAAAAATGGAGTGCTCAGTGAGATTTTTGTAGGCTTTTTAAAAGAAAAGAAGAGCTTAGAGCCTAGAGAAGAAAGCATATCTGGAAGGTGTCTTATATAGATGGAGCCTGTAACAAACTGATAGTGACAACCGTAACCATCTGACAGTAGGTCATTCAGAATCATGTGGAGTTTGTTATGGAGGGTGGTATCTATTATCATGACATGCCAGTCCATTGGGATTTAAGAGTTGAAGTTCGAAGGAGGTAGGCGCTGGTGGCGAAGAGCTTCAAGTTTCATCAATTCTAGAGGAGCTCAGACTCCTTCTGGTTCATTTGCGTGTAAGTGAGTTCATGCTGTGCAGATTGTTGGATCCATGTAGGCATGGAGGTTCTTCTAGGCGACTACATGGAGTTCGGCCGGAAGGGGTTCGAAAGTTCACTAGAGAAATTCTAAAGAAAATCTACTGGAGGAATCAGGAAGGAGGTCTACTGGAAGGATTCGAAAGAAGTTCGACTGATGGAGAAATCCGATTGAGGATGAAGTCCAGAAGGAGTCTGACTGATGGAAGAGTCCGACTGAAGGAGAAGTTCGATGGACTGGCGATCGAAAAAGGTTGATTGGAGGAATGCCGAAAGGAGCCTACTTGGGATGGAGGAGTTCGGCCATCCTTACCATTCAAGCTCATACGGACGAGGTCCCGGGGGGATCTTGCAAATTTGATCGAGGGTCAATCTTGGTCGTCACTACTGGATGGGATCATTCAACAATCAGATATCTAGCCAAACTTTGGCAAGAGTGGATTCATCCTGAATAATAGTCCCCCCACTTTCGAGTTTGAAATTCGAAGGAAGGGAGTGTAGATGCGGCTGCCGAAGTTCTTTTTGGCTTTTCACGCTCATCAGGATGAGATGTTTTGGCATTTACCACAATGTCGTCAAAGCTCTTTAAATACCAATTGATTTTAAAAAGATAGCCCTTCATATTTCCCACCAAAAATCTACCCTAGGTACAGTACCATAAAGACTCTGTCTGTTGCCAGTTCTCTATCATGATGAGTGGGACACGCGGTGCATGTTGATTAACCAAAGTTCATCCACAATCATAATTGTCTCAGATTGCCTCTGGCTATTTAAGGCCTTCTCCTCCCATCAAAAAATCATTCTTGTCCGAGTCTTCTTCTTCCTTCGATCCTTGTTCTTCTTCCACCCAAGGACTTTATTTTCCTCCCTCATCTTCTCGAGTTTCGAGCATCCTTTTGACTGATTCTCATTGCACCCACCATCTTTTCATCCTCCCCAAACAGCTTAGATCAATTTTCCAACCCTTCTCTTTGGGTATTCATTCTTTTTTAGCTTCTTTCTCTTACGATTTCTCTATAGCAGTATTTGCCCTATATTTTTTTCTTATTTTTGGGGGTTTTTCTGGGGTCTTATTTTGATCTAAATGTCTTCTAAAACCTCCCATTCCATCGGTTCTTTGGGCTCGCTTGGACTGACCTTCCTAGACCCTACACCCCTGACCGAGGTCTAACCTAAGAACATGTCTCACTCGTCCTTTGTTTCGGACACCATCCCATCCATTCTTACTCCGAATGATCTTTCTTTGATCTGAATTCAATATGGGATTCTTCCAGAATATGACCTCGAACTCCCTAGTTTAGATGATCGAGCCAGTTCTCCTCCGGCTGGTCGATTTTATTTGTACTTAGAGATCTTGCATGCCGGGCTTCGGCTTCCACTGCCCCTCTTTATAGTTGCCCTCTTCTAGTTTTTGAACATCTTCTTTGCCTCCATTGTACCGAACTTCTTTCGATTCATTATAGATTTTCTTTTTCTCTACCATCTGGCTGAAGTTCGACCGATTATCTTGTTATTCCAAAATTTCTACACCTTCAAATGCCATCCTTTCGCAAAGAACTGGTGGTACTTCTTCCTCCAGTTTGGCAAAAAAGGGTTACTGAAAGGCGCTCTTTCTTTCATTCATAACTGGAAGGAGAAGTATTTCTTCATAAGATGTCCCACCTTGTTGCTTGACCTTCCTCCTTGAGGCTTCCTTAGGGAATTTGTCCACTGAGCCCCTAGTTTAGACGAACCCAACCTTGAATCTTCTAATCGACTTAAGGCATACCGAGCTCCTCCTCTTCCAGACCTTTTGAGGGAACAAACTTTGTTCGACATTGATTTGAGTCCTCTTGACCCTGTTGGTATTAGTCGTGCATACGTACATGCATATGATTTTTTATGAAGTTTCGTATGTACCTCGGTTGACTATACATTTTTCTTTATCATAGAAATGGATATCGACGCCATTGAGAGACTTGCCAAGGGCCCGTATGCCCAGAAGAAGAGGAAGGGGAAGGCTCCAGACAAAGGCTCGAAGTAGGTGAAGGTTGGTGCCTCTGACCCTGTGGCTCTTGCTGCCGCCAATGTCGCTCTCGAGGTCTACCCTAGAAACAAGGTCATCCTGACCATATATGCTGACATTGTAGAAGGAGAATTTCTTCCCCCTAAGCCCACAAATCTCCCCACCAGGGATTGCGCGCCCAATCCCTCCGCTGATGAAGGGAAAGAGAGGAGGAAGGGGAAAATAGCCATTACGAAAAAGGCCCACAAGGCATATCAGGAGGAGCTCAATTGGAGCAGCGATGATGACCAGGGGATGGACCCCTTCGATAACCTAGATATCATTCGAAACCTGACAGACAAGTTCGCCCTGCCAGAGGAAGTGGACCGCCTGGCCAACCTTGATCAGAGGTAGT
This sequence comes from Cocos nucifera, assembly GCA_006176705.1. Taxonomy (NCBI): domain Eukaryota; kingdom Viridiplantae; phylum Streptophyta; class Magnoliopsida; order Arecales; family Arecaceae; genus Cocos; species Cocos nucifera. The sequence continues at coordinate 269,069 of QRFJ01000762.1, forward strand.
TCGTTTGGGAGCCTCTCGGGACTGTCCTTAGGGTAATCATCTTGCCATACTTTTTTTTATATTCTCATCCTTTCTTTCTTCACCTTACAATGATTTGTTCGTGGCAGTCAGGCCACCACATGCTTGCCCACCTGAAGAGGGCAAATCGCTTGGAGGTGGAGATGCTGAATGTCTAGGAAGGCCTTCAAGCAGAGATCAATCACCTTCAGGCGATGGCTGCTGAGGCTGAGCATCTCACAGGAGAGAAGATGGTGGAAAGTGAGAGCGTGCATAGCACACTTCGAAAGGAGGAGTTCGTCTCGACCGGACTCAAGATGGTGCTGGCTCTAAAGGAGGAGAGGAGGTAAGAAGCCGAGGGGAGGGTCACTGGTTTGGAGTCCCAAATATCAAAGCCGATCTCGCAGGCAATGGCCCGAGCCATGGAGGAGTTTAAGGCCTCCCCCAAAATGGACCTGAACATCACTTTCGACCAGCAGGTGTTCATCAAGGGCTTCGAGCTCTACGAAGGTAGGGTGGCTTGAAGGTTCCCCGAGCTCGACCTTGGATTTTTGGAGGAGGATGATGCAGAAGCAGGACTGTCCAATATCACAGTCGATCCTTCCTCCGTTGAGCCTACTTCTGATCTGTCCGAACATGTCATGGAGGTGCCTGAGCCAGTTCAGGAACCTGAGGTAGTCGAGAGTGCTCTGACTTCGTCTATCACCCTCCCTCCCAAGGTTGAAATCCTCAAGTAGTTGTGTATTTTTCTTCTCTTTTTTTTTTTACTTTATACTCAAAATTTTTGATTAAATAAAAGTGATTTATTTTGTCTATACCTTTGAACATTTTTCATACTTCGAATGCGGTCTCTCGTTAATGTTGATCCACTACCTCAGGGGGTTTTTCTGAAACCTTTAATAAAAAGTCTGAGGAAGGAAGTCCATCATCTGAAGAAAAAGTTGAAGAAGATGGAGGACGATCTTCAAGCTTCACAGAAGAATGCTTTGGAGGTGACCAAAGAGGTCACCCACCTTCAAAACTTGCACATGAAGGACTCCGCGAGTTTTAGCATTTAGAAGGAGAGCGTCGAGAGGGAGCTGGCTGAACTTCGAAAGAATACAAGTGACAAATCCTAGGCATTGATGGTGAAGATCGGCTCCCTCGAGACTTAACTCAAGGCGGTGAAGGAAAAGATTCAACTTCTGAAGGGGAGCTCGCCGTGGTCCTCCGATAAGGCGCGATTTGAGTGGGACTGGTCGACGAGGTTCTTCACACTTCAAAAGCAGCTGCATGATGCTAAGCTCACATATGAGACTTATCGATTGGGCTGGAGTGATAGGATATCCAAGCTAGAACAAAAGCTTCATGCCTCCAATGATAAAGTAGCCCGACTCTAGCGATGACTTGATGATGGCTTTCGGGCTGGTACAAGTAGGGAGGTTGAGGAGATCGCCTCCTTGAAGAGGATTGTTGGTGAACTCTTGGAGTCGGTTGGTGTAGAAAAGGCTGAGGTGCAGCGGTTGAAACTCGAGCTGACTTGTGAGCATCAGGCTACCAAAGATGCAGAGGTCGAGTCTGAGGTCCTGAGGAGGAGGCTATGAGACTCAGAGGAGAACTAATATTGAGCCGATAGGATGTTCCATGATAATATGATGAGGCAGTGGGAGCTCGAGGAAGAGGTTGATCATCTAACGAAATCTTTGGTAATGGCCACTAGTCCGAAGTCTGAGAAGTCCGACCCTTCTTAGGATTTCGACGGCCTTTCTCTTTCTCTCTTTTTTAGTGTAATCGATCTTGTTGAACTATGTTTTGCTTGTAATGAACATATTTTTGTAATGAAATAGTACTTTTTTTTATTATTTTTGTTTCGCATGAATTTGAAGCTTTCTCGTGGCTTTACTTTCTTCATTTTATTTTTTTTGCATTGTCTTCTAATGAGATGCTTATTGTGGATGTCGAGCTAGGATCTCTTCTATGAACCAAGATAGGGTTCCACTTTTCATATTTGACGTAATCAGGTACTCGTAGAAAGAATAGGTTTAAGGGTTGTCGGTAGGGCTTCTCCTTTCCTCTCATCTTTGGTCAATGAGGTCCTAGCTTTTGCTCACGTCAGGATGAGGTTTTTCTTCTATTCCTAATATGGCTTGTGGGGGCCTATTAGGACCGTTGGTAAGGCCTCTTCCCTCATCACCTCTTAGTTTAACAAGGCCTTCGACTTTGCTCATGTTAGGATGAGATTTTTCTCCTATTCCTAACATGGCTTGTGGGGGCACATTTGGACCATTGATAGGATCCCTCTTCCCATTCCATCTTAAATCAATGAGGCCTTTGACTTTGCTCATGTTTGGATGAGATCCTCCTCCTATTCCTAACATGACTGTAGGGACACATTAGGGCCGTTGTCAGGGCCTCTCTCCTCTTCTCATCTTAAGTTAACAAGATCTTTGACTTTGCTCATGTTAGGAGGAGGTCTTCCTCCTATTTCTAACATGGCTGTAGGGGTATATTAGGGCCATTGTTGAGGCTTCTCTTCTCCTCTTATCTTAAGTCAACGAGGCCTTCGACTTTGCTCATATTAGGATGAGGTCCTCCTCCTATTCCTAACATGGCTGTAGGGGCACATTGGGACTATTGTCAGGGTCTCTTTCCTCCTCTCGTCTTAAGTTAATGAGGCCTTTAACTTTGCTCACATTAGGATGGGGTTCTCCTCTTGTTCCTAACATGACTATAGGGGCACATTAGGGTCATTGTTAGAGCCTGTCCCCTCATCTTATGTTAAGTTAATGAGGCGTTCGACTTTGCTCATGTTAGGATGAGGTCCTCCTATTTCTAACATGGCTGTGCTTTTCGTATGGTCAAGTTTGGGCTGTAACTCTCCATCATTATAGATGTACAATAAAAATTAGGGTGTTAAAGTAGGAGGATTTCATTGTAACCAAATCATTGGTAATACATCCGTAGGTTTTCTGAATTCCATGATCAGAGTAGATCTATTCCTCCCAGCTCTTTCAAATAGTGTATCCCCGATCGGACGATTTCTTTGATCTCATATGGTCCTTCCCAATTTGGGGCAAGCTTTCCCTGATTTTGAGGCTGTGCAATAGCTGCTCGTCGAAGTACTAAGTCTTCCACTTTGAATATTTTGCCTTTGACTTTAGAGTTATAGTAAAGAGCTACTTTTTGCTTATAGGCTGCCATCCAAACTTTAGCTTTTTCTCATTTTTCCTCCAATAAGTCGAGGTTAGCCCTGAGGTCCTGTGAGTTATGTTGCTCATTGAATGAAATGACTCATGCTGACGGAAGTTTGAGTTCTATTGGGATGACCATTTCTGTTCCAAAAGTCAAGGCAAATGGGATCTCTCTAGTTGACAATCTTTGAATAGTTCGGTATGCCTAGAGTACATGATAAAGTTCATCCACCTAAGTCTTCTTTGCTCTTTCAAGTCTTGCTTTGATACCTTGCAGCAAAATTCTGTTTGTTACCTTGGCTTCGCCATTTGCTTGTGGATGGACAACTGATGTAAAATGGTGGAAGATGCTCAAATCTTCACAAAATTTGGTAAATGTAGCTCTAACAAATTATCGCCCATTATCTATTATGAGGGTTTGAGGCAAGTCAAATATGCAAATGAATGACTTCCAGATGAAGTCCTACACTTTTGCTTTAGTGATTTTCGTCAGAGGTTTAGCCTCGACCCACTTTATGAAATAATCTATTGCTATCAAGAGAAACGTATGTTATCTAGATGCCATGGAAAAAGGTCCGAGTATGTCCATCCCCCACTGAGCAAATGTTTACGGGGCACTCAGGGGTGTAAGTTCGGAAGCTGGCTGCCTTTGAATGTTTGCATTTCTTTAACAACGGTCACATTTCTTGACATACTCTACAGAATAATGGTACAAGGTCAGCCAATAGTAATCCTACCATAGTAGTCTATGTGATAAGAATCTGGCCCCCACATGACTTCCATTAATTCCTTCATGCACTTCCCATAAGGTAAAGTCGGCTTCTGAAGGCCCGAGACACCTCAAGAGCGGTAAAGAATATGACCTTTTATACAGCTTGCCTTCATACAGAACATACTGGAAGACTTGATTTTTAAGTTTTTGCACTTTTTTTGGATCATAAGGAAGAACTCCATCCTTGAGATAAGCAATCAGTGGGTTAATCCAACATGGCTCATGGTCAACTTGCATCACAGACTGTCGCTCTTCAAAACTTGGGCATTTAAAAATTTCAAAAAATACTTCCTTGGGCAGTTGGCTGGTGCTAAAGTTATCAGCTTTGAGAGAAGGTCGGTCCTAGAGTTTTCCACTCTTAGGATCTGCCTGATGTCAAAATTATGGAAGGCCAGAGTCAAGCTTTTTACTTTCTCGAGATATTTTATCATGCTTTCTTCTCGAGCCTCATAATCGCTACTAACTTGTTCGACCATCAATTAGGAATCACTATAAACTTGGAGTTGATCTACTTTCAATTCTTTGGCGATCCTTATTTCTGCAATCAAAGCTTCATATTTGGTCCGATTATTTATGATAGAAAATCCAAAGCACAGTGCATATTCAGCGACGACTCCTTTTGGGTTAACCAAGATCAGCCCTACGTTCGCACCAAAAGCATTGGATGAGCCGTCCATATATAGGGCCCAAAAATCTTCAGAAAGGTTGGCTCTCTCTTTAGGAAAGCCCGACTGTAGCCATGGAATATTGATTTCATTTTGCTCAAGCTTGGCTTCATCTAGAATGGTGCATTTCACTATAAAATTTGCTAATATTTGGGCTTTGATTGATGGCCGAGGTTGGAAGTTGATATCAAATTCTATAAGTTTGATTGCCTATTTTGCGATTCTTTCGGAGGCATCCATTCGATGAAGGACTGCTTTAATTGGTTGATCAGTGAGGAGAGTTATGGTGTGCCCCTGAAAATAAGGTCGGAGCCTCCGAACTACAATCAGTAGAGTATAAGTTAGTTTTTCTAATTTAGTATACCTAATCTCGACATCCTTCAAGACTCGGCTTATGTAGTAGATCGATCACTGTACTTTCATCTCTTCTTTGACTAGGACTACCGTAAGGGCCGCTGGGAAGACCGCCAGGTACAAAAATAAATTTTTTTCGAGTTTGGGCTTTGCTAATAGGGAAGGTGAACATAGATAGTCCTTAAGTTTTTTAAAGGCTTGTTGACATTCGGTGGTCCAGAAGAAGTTCTTCGACTATTTTAGGATCTGAAAGAAGGGCATGCATTGCTCGGCTGACCTCGAGATAAAGCAATTTAGGACTGCCACCTTTCCAGTTAGGTGTTGAACTTCTTTGATTGATTTTGGAGCAGTCATATCTTGAATGGCCCGAATCTTCTTCAGATTTGTTTTAATTTCACACCTTGACACCATGAATCCTAAGAACTTTTTCGAAGTTATGCCAAAGGCACACTTGGTTGGGTTCAGCTTCATCTTGTACCTCCTAAGAGCACTAAAGGTCTCTTCAAGGTCGATAATGTGATTAATTGAAGCTCAACTCTTGACAAGCATGTTGTCTACATATAACTTCATGTTGCAGTCGATCTGCTTCTTGAAGATTTTATTAACCAAGCACTGGAATGTTGCTCCTACATTTTAAAGTTCAAAAGGCATAATCCTGTAACAGTAAAGACCATGGTCAGTAATAAAAGTAGTTTTCTCCTCATCCTCTAGTGCCATATGGATTTGGTTATAGCCAAAAAAGGCATCCATGAAAGTGAGGAGCTCGTGGCCTGAGGTTGCATCACCAGCTAATTTATTCTGGGCAAGGGGTAGCTATCTTTTAGGTAGGTATTGTTCAACTTTTTGAAGTCTATGCACATTCTCCACTTGCCGTTCGCCTTTTTGATGAGCACGATGTTGGAGACCCAGTTTGGATAGTTGATTTTTTGAATGAATTTGGCCTTAAGGAGCTTGTCAACTTCCTCTGCAATTGCTTTCTGCCTTTCTAGAGTATGACTTTGCATCTTTTTTTTCACTAGCCGATGTTTAGGATCAACAGCTAGGAGATGTTCCATGACCTCTGCATCTATCCCGGGCATGTCATCGAAGACCCAAGCAAAAACATCTATGTTCCTTCATAGAAATTCGACAAGCTGCTCTCGTATCTCTTCTGCTAGGTTGGAGCCAATCTATACCGTGTGCTCCACATTCTCGTCATTCAGTGGGATGGAAACAAGGTCTTCCATAGGCTCTCGCCGCTCTTCCATTAGATCATCATGGACATTCAACCCATCAATCGAATAAGGACCTGGCCGCTCACCCCTTTGCAAGGCAATTGAATAGCAATGCCTCACCAAGGCTTGATCTTCTCTAACTTCTCCGATCCTATAGCTTGTCAGGAACTTCATTTTTAAGTAGTATGTTGACACTATTGCCTAAAGTGCATTTAGATCAGATCGATCGAGGAATGCGTTGTAAGCGGATGGTGCTTTTACTATCAAAAAATTGACTCATGCCCTGAACTATCTTGGATATTGCCCTGCAGCCACAACCAAAGTTATTATGCCTTCAACTGGTACTGCATCACCAGTGAAGCCTACCAATGGAGAGTCCATTAGTCCAAGCCAACTATAAGGTATAGACATTTTGGAGAAAGTATTATAAAATAAGACATCGATCGAACTTTCATTATCAACAAGGACACGACGTACATCATAGTCTATAATATTTAAAATAATTACAACCATGTTGTTATATGGGAACTGAACTCCCTGTGCATCTACTTCAGTGAAGGATATGGGTTCTTTAGTCCTCTATCTCTTCATCAATCCTTCAGATCCACTGGCCTCCTCTTTTCGAAGTCCCCCAGAGATAGTATTGATGATGTCGAGAGATGGCCGATCTTCTTATTGCTCCTCCCTCCTTGGTGGTTCTGATTATGATAGTGCCCTTGGCCAATCCTCTCTTCCTTTGGGCTGATGTCATAGAAATCGATCAAGCCGACCATGCCTGATAAGCTCCTCGATCTCGTCTTAGAGCTGAATACATTCTTCAGTATCATGATTGTGGTCACGATCATAGAGACAGTATTTGTTAGGATTGCGCTTGCTAGAATGAGTGCACATCCTCTCCGGCCTTGGTAGTTGCTTCTTGATCTCCATCAGTATTTATATTTTTGGAGCATTGAGGGGGGCATAGTTGTGGAATCTTCTAGGAGGAGAACCTCTTCACGTCCTTCTATCAAGCTTCCTTGATGGTGAGCTCGAGGAGGAGTTTGGGCTCGCTTGCACTCGAGGGGTGTTCGAGAGCATGGTCGAACTTCATTCGGCCTTTCTTCAACCATGAGCTTGCTAGATTTGCCTACCTGCCACTCTTCTTGTGGCTTCCTCATCCTTTAACTTAAAGGCTTCTTCAGCTCGAACATATCCTTCAGCTTAAGCTAGTAGATTGACAAAATTTTTAGGATACTACTTCTCTAGGAAGAACAATAGATCATTCTTTTGAAGGCCGCACTTTAGCATGGCCATGGCGACGGATTGATCCGAATTTTGAACCTCAAGGGCAACAACATTGAAGTGATTGATATAAGCCTGGATGGATTCTTCCTCTTTCTATTTGATGTTGATGAGGGAGTCCGAACCTTGCCTGGAATATCAGCTACTTATGAAATAAGTCAAAAATGGATGGCTCATCTGGTCGAAAGAGAAGATCGTATCCGACTTCAACATCGAGTGAAGAGAAAAACCTATTTTTTAGATCAAATTCATTCAGATCTGATTGGATTAGAAAGGATATTTCAAAAAAATTTTCTCTAGGATCCTATTTAAATCTGAAACTCTTTAGATCTGATCTTATTAATCTAATAATAAAATAAAAATAAAAATAAAAATTAAATTTAATTTAATTATACCTTTATATTGGGTAATCCAATTATTCCATAATGATCCTGATGTTTATTTGAGGTTCTGGATGTAGCCACGTAAGCACCTGGCCTCTACTGGTATCCCCTTGGGCAAGATCTAGAGAACTTCTCCTTCTTAATCACTCCTCCAAAAATTAGATATAGATCTGATCTTGAAGGTCTTCAAAACTCATTTTGAAGAACTGTCATTGTCTCTTGCAGTAGTACTGCCTTCTTCCTTTCATGGCGCCTTTCACTTGCTTGGATTGCACCTTATTTGTGCCCAAAACCCCTTAGGCATGGAGAGGAGAGAGAGGACCAAAGGGTGGCATGGAGAAGGAGGGAGAGAGGCTTTATGGTGTGGGCTAAAGATAGAAGCATTAAAAACCTAGGCGCAGACAGGATTTATATAGACCCTACTGCACCATGCAGTGCCACATCATCCCTGCCAATCATGACCCTTTAAGCAATCAGATCTAAATCTGATTAGTGGGATGACATCATCTGATCCAATTTAATGAGAGACCCTCAAAACCCTCCTAAGGTGGCACCAAGACTGGGTCAAACAAGAGTTCTTGGCGCCATGGAGTTTAATCCCCTGAAGCAACCTTGGAGTCCCATCTGTATGGGACTCCTCCTTTATCCTCATGGGGTGCATGCCTCCTTAGGCATGCACCCTCTTCCTATCTGCATTTAGTAGGGAGACAAGGCCCCAGGTACTTTTCTATAGGTGCATGACACATGGGTAGATGTCCAAGTATCCAGGGTCAATATTTGACCAATGTCCAAAAATAGAAATTAGCAGGTGATTGAAAATAGCAAGTGTTGTCTTAAATTTATCTCATAAATTAAGACAATCTTTCTCTGACCTGGACGAGCTCCAGTCAAACCAAGTAAAGATTCCTAAGTGAGCTCAAACATATTTGGCTCAGTCTAGACAAGCTTTAATGATTATTGAAGGAGAACATTAGGCTCAATCATATGCTAGCACGATTTTCTTGAACCTAATTGAATCTTATTCAAATCAATTGAACTGGGTTAGTCCAATTGATGATTTTTAGATCCAAACCCTCATTTGTATGATCTAGTTAGGTTTAGTTCCATATGGTAATGAGATACGTTGCAATCTCTATCATTGACATCATCAAAACATCTTTCGATGGATCAGAACTTTTTTGATTCAGACAATTAGTATGATCGATCATCCAAATCATTCTAATTGCTTTCAAAATCTACCAGTGACACCTAGCAGCATATAGTGGTAATCCATCAGAATTGAAAATGAACCTCTCAGTGTAGTTACCTATGTGATTAAGTTCCTTTATCTTGAGCTCCGATCGGATTAGGGTTAAGGTAATCTCGTCAAACCCTAATATCCATCATATCAATTAATCATTCGATTCAAGTCCAATGTGAAAACCCTAATAGAAAATCTTTCTATTAGGTCACTCTGCTATGGCCATTGGCTTATGGACTTGATTCTCATGATCATCATAGGGCTGCTCCTCTTCTATCGAGGTAGATAGATCTCCTATCGATGCAATCCAGTTCCTACAATAAACATACTATAGCCAACATACACCTCAGGGTTCCGAATGGCTACGAGATTGAGTTATGATGTTGTTAAACTATAACACCCTCAAGGTGAACTATCGATGCACCTCAGGTCAAAGAACCAGATACACCACTGCAGCTTCAAGCTAGTCATCGACGAGAAGACAGACTTTCTCATGACTGCTCGAGGTGGTCACGCTCAATGCCCTCATTCTCTAACAAGTACCTATACTCTCACTTCGGTGACTCTACATTATAGACTCAAGATTTATCTATCCTAAAGAAGTGATCGTACACCAATCTTTCGGATCAATCACCATCCTCATGATGATTCGACGATCGGGAGCATTTTATGAGTTAATAATGAAAATTCATGTCTTAAATTTTTAACTCTTAAAAATATGAACTATCATTATCATTAACTCAAGAGATGTATCACAGACACTTTTAAATGCACAATGTGATAGAAAATAATCTATTTTATTATTTATAGTCAAAATTATAATTTTATCCTTAGAAGTGTATTACAAGTGTCAGCCAATTTGGCTTCTAGGGCATACATATCTAACAAACTCCTACTTGATCTAAAGCCAATTGGCTACAAATCTAAGCCCCATCTTCTTAAGGTGGGCTTCAATCTTCTGCTGACCCAACAGCTTTGTAAGTTGGTCTACTATAGTCTTTAGAGTCGACTCTCTTGACCTCGATATAACCTTTCTCGAGGTAATCGTGGATGAGATGGTATCGTCGTTCGATGTGATTGAATTTTTGGTGAGACCTCAACTCCTTAGCAAGGGTTTTGGCACCATTATTATTGCAGTATAGAGGAATGGCATCCGATGGCATCACTCTAATCTCTGCAATAAACTTCTTATACCAGAATACCTCCTTCGCAGCTTCTGACGCAGCGATGTACTCTGCTTTCATGGTGGAATCTTCTATCACTGTTTGCTTGGAACTCTTCCAACTGACAGTACCACCATTACACACAAATAGACTCCCAAATGTCAACTTTTGATCATCTATATCGAATATAAAATTCGAGTCTGTAAACCCTTGGACTTGGATTTCTCCATTACCAAAAACTAACAACATATCCTTAGTTCTTCTCAAGTACTTAAGGATACGTTTCACAGAAGTCTAGTGTTCTTCAACTGGGATCGACTGATATCTACTCATGACACTCACAGCATGGGCTATATCAGGTCATCTACATAACATGGTATACATGAGGTTCCCTATTTTTGAAGCATAAGGGATCTTACTCATGCGTTCAATCTCCTCAGGTGTGTTGGGACACATTTTCTTGGAGAGATGAATGCCATGTCTGAAGGGTACCAATCCCCTCTTGGAGTTTTCCAAGCTAAACCTCCTTAGCACTTCTTCTATGCACATCTTCTGTGAAAGACCTAGCATCCTATTCGGTCTGTCTTTATAGACCTTAATTCCTAAAATGAAGGATGCTTCTCCTAGGATTTTCATAAAAAATTCTTTAGATAATCAAATTTTTGAAAGGATTATGCCCTCAAGCCAATTTATTTTTTGGGATGTTCTTTGTCTTTTAGACTCATGTAATGACATTTTTAATAAATAAAGGCATTTATTTCATCATATGCAGTGTCTTATTATTATGATGAACCCTATAAATTAGGGCTATGATTTTAGCATTATGATGAGATCATACTAGTGAGACCTAAAATCTTAAAATCCTAATTTAAATATTTCTAGTCAATGAGACATTGAGTTAGGGATCAATATTTCTCGGTAAGACTAGCACATTCATTGTTTGCTCAATTAAGAGGATGATTGATCTCACAATAACCTATGTATGACACTAATACAAGAATGTAGGTGCTCATTAGAGAATGAGTTCACTGAATTGATGCAAATTGAGAATATCTAATGGAGTCTTATCTACATGTCAATAGATAGTTCTCATAGTGAAATTTGTGCATGTAATCCTTTGACGTGAAACTATCATAGAATCTTATATATATAAATCCATATTTTGGTTCAAACTCATTCATGACTCAGTTATGTACGAGATGTTCTAGATATGGTAGATTATATATATGAAGGTTGTGAGTAGGTTAACATGGAATCGATCTTTCCTGGTAAGAGGAAATAGCATCCTACCTGCTTCAAACAAATAATGATTCAAGAAGACTTTGATCAAAGCATGATAAAAAAAATTAGAAATAGTTTCTAATGTTTCATTAAATGAATCATTATCATAAGATTGAAAGAGAAATGAATATGATATTGGGGTTGACATATTTTCATACCCAGAGTCATATTCAGGATGCAGGGAGATCGAAGGATCTAGTTGCATGGTAAATTTCACTGAAGGGTATGTTTGGTATTTCCATCAAAATTTCACATCTTCTAGGTAGTCATGATATGTTGCTAGACGTCAATCATGTCTTGTGAGTTTGATCAAGTTAAAATTTTAATTTGATCATTAAATTAGAAAGTGTTCTAATTTAAGTCAAATTGGGTTGGCTAGTTTTGACCTAAATCAGTTTGGTTGAGTTCTAACCAGATTAGGTCAAATCACACCCAAACTCACTGCTGGTTAGATGTGGAACCCAATGGGTCACACACAAAGAGAATTGATTAAGGGTCTAATTAGATTAGACCATGTTTGCAAGATGAATATGCTAGCACATATAGCAAACCCTAGCACCAGGATTCGAATTGGATTCGAATCAGCTTTCGATTTGGGCTAATTTAGATCCAATTTGAGCCAAATAGTAATTTGGTCTTGAGTTGGATTAACCTAGATTGATTGGGCTTCAGATTAGGACACCACATATCTACATCACTACGCACCTAGAGAGTCTCTCTCTTATGCGTGGAAAAGTCTTTCATGCGCAAAGGACACTTTGGTGCATGGAATAAGATGGCGCCTATCTTCTTCGACTTTTCCCATATATTATGTCACGTAATTTTTTTTTTAATTGGCATGGACGTCTGATATGGGGTGTAGAAGAGTCCTTCTGTAGATGAAATACTTCTTTTTCCTTTTAAATTTTTTGCCCAGGATGTTTTGTCGCCCAAGACCCCTTGCCGCTCAAGACTCCATGCCGCCTACTCCTCCTTGACATCTCTTGGACTAAGTCAAAGTCTCTTGGGACTTTGACTATTCAAAGTTTATCTTCCACTTCCTTCTTGCTGAATGGGCGTCCCTTTTTAGAGCCATTGGATGGCTTTGTTTCATGATCTAATGGATGAAAAGGGTGGCACCAAGGATGAAGCATCGCGACTCTTCATAAAAAATACGTAGAATTAGTCCGAAGAGTCTTTCTACTTTAAGGCACCTCTTGGACTAAGTCTATATCTCATTTTTTCTGATAAGGCATGAGATTGGCTGATGGGGCATGAGAAATGGATAAGGAAAGGGCGTGAGATTTTTGTTGGCATCCTTACGTACATTATAAATAAGGGTGTGCATCAAGAGTCCGAGAATGTGAACATTATCTTTTCTTTCTTACAAGAGTTTCTTTTTGTCCAATTTTCTTTCTTTCCTTTCTCTTGTCTAGACCTTGTCTTTATAAGGATAAGAAGTCATCTTAAGACTAAGAGATTAGGAAGAAAAATTAAGAAGATAAAAGAAAAAGAAAGATAGATAAGGAAAGGCAAGGAAGGTGACATAAAGGCTTAAGAAGGTCTTGCCCATTTAATTGAAGTTCTTATTACAAGAATTTTAATTATATAAATCAGAGGTGCTGGTGTCTTGATCAAGTCTCTGTGTGGATCAACGTTGGAGGGTGAACACGTGGGCACCTGGTGGAACCCCTGACAGACTACTACCGACAATCAGGGTTAATTTAGGGTTTAGCGATAAGAGGTATGTTCTAATACTTTCTTTTATATTACAAATGCATGTTATATGATTTAATTGCTAATAAGGTGGTCCTAGGGTTTTGGGTTTGGTTTGTTTTGATTTCATATTTTGCTTTGAAATCCATGCTTCCGCCATGTACACCAAACCTATCAGTGGTATCAGAGCAAGCCTTATTAGGTTAAATCATATAATGCTTTGCTTATAGTATAATGGCATAAATGAAAAATATGATATAATATTTTAGCATGTTTTTATTTATATGATGAGATCATATTCTTTTACTTATCATAATGAGATTATGTTGTATATATTATTTTGAAAAGGTTGCCCTGATATAGTGGAAAGTATTCACTATATAATGATGGTTGTCCTAGAATAATTATACATGTTAATAGATATATATATATTTTATTGATGCTATTAGATATTTAGTTTGATTTAAATCAGTATGTATATCAAGATCATTTAAATTCCTCTATAAAATTATATATAGTTATAGTGTAATTAATCTATAGCTGAGTCAGTTAGAATGTCTAATTGATCAATCGATGTCTAGGAAAAATGGTTCATGATTGGTAAAGAGAATATGGTTTTTAATTGATTCTGTTGTCTAACCTGACCAATTTATTGGTGTCTAAGGAAAGCAACGGGGGGAATCCCACTTCTCTCCTATTTACCTGGCTGATTTGATTAATTTAATTCCAAATTGAAATGCTTAGTATTATATTCACTACATTAAGGCCTTCCTTCATACTAGTTTCTTATTATGTCCTGAACCATATTAGTTTTGTTGTGTAAACACAAGATCTATTATAAGGAATGATGTAATATTAATCTAGTGCATTGAGATGCTTACAACATTTTGAATATACTATTTTATTGTGTAACCACAAAAGTAGTTATATTTCATTTTGATTGTATAGAAATGAAGGGTTCTACTTAAATTAAAACATTAAAGTTTGTTGTGTTAACACAAGGCTATTAATGTTTTAGAGGCAAAAGTTAAATGAGAGTTGCATAAAATGCAATTGGAAAGAGTTTCCTACCTTTGAACTTATAATAGATTTGTTGTGCAACCACAAGACTTTTTATAAGGAATTAGGATCTTATTCTCACTAAGAAAATCAATGAGAGGGTTATGTTTTTTAGTGGAAGACATAATTAAATTAAAGTCCTAATTTAATTATGTTTGTCATCATGAGTTGTTTGCTTATATATTGTTCTTTATTATGTAGATAAATGGCTTCTTCACTTTCATTACGTTCAATTTTGGATTCAAATAAATTATCTGATTAAAATTATGTTGACTGGTTGAGAAACCTTAAAATAGTACTCAGTCAAGAAAAACTCTCCTATATTCTTGATGCCCCTGATCCTAAGCCATTAGGAAATGATTCCACAGATGAAGATAAGTCCACATACCAGATGTGGTAAAATGATTCCCTTACTGTCAAATGCATTATACTTGCCTTTATGAATAATGAATTACAGAGGCAACATGATGGCATGGACACTCAATCCATATTGCTCAATCTAAAAGAGCTTTATGGAGAGCATAGTAGGACTGCTAGATATGAGATATCTAAGCAATTATTTCATGCAAGAATGACAGAAGGAACATCCATACAAAATCATGTTTTGATGGTAATTGACCTAATCACTCGATTAAATCAATTAGGTTTCATTATGGATGGAGAGTTAAGTCAGGATTTCATCCTGCAATCACTCCTAGAATCATTTTTTCAGTTTATCGTGAACTATCACATGAACAAACTGAATTCTTCATTGCCTGAGCTGTTAAATATGCTCAAGACAGTAGAAAGCCATATCAAGAAAGATAAGGCTCCTTTTCTTCTTGTGGATGGAATCTCTAAGAAGAAGGCAGGCAGAAAGGGTTCAAAGAGAAGGTTGAATCCTAAAAGTGGTATAAATAAGAAGAAAAAGGGGAAGAAGGTCTCCAGACAGATGACCTATTTTCACTACGGCAAAGCAGGTCATTGGAAGAGAAATTGCAAGGCTTACCTTGCAACCGTGAAGTCTGGTGCAAATAATGCACCAAAAGGTATGTATGAGATACATACTATATTATCATTAAATTCTTTCATTTCAAATTCTTGGGTATTAGATACCGACTGTGGTTTTCATATCTGCAAATCTTTGCAGGGGCTGTAGAAAATTAAGAGTTTGAAGAAAGGTGACTTCAAACTCTATGGTGCTGGAGGAGATTCTATCCAGGCAGAAGCTGTAGGGACAAAAATATTGAAGTTACCTTATGGGAAGATCTTAGAGCTTACAAATTATTATTATATGCCTAAGATCATTAGAAATATTATATCTATACCCTTATTATTAAAACAAGGTTATAGTCTTAATGTAACGATGCAAGGTTGCTTGATCAAATATTCTAATGAAAATATTTATTTTGGCATAATTAGTAATGGTTTGTTAACTCTATGTTTGGATGACAATATATTTCATATTGATGAAAATAGAAAACGTAAGAGAGATGACATAAATAATACTTTATTTTGGCATTGTTGATTAGGTCATATTAGTGAGGCTAGGATTAACAAGTTATACAAAGAAAAGTTCTTCGATTCTTTGATTATGAATCATTAGGAACTTGTGAATCATGCCTCATGGGTAAAATGACTAAAATTCCATTTAGTGGACATGGAGAAAGGACAAAAGAGTTATTAGGACTTGTACATACAGATGTATGTGGTCCTATGACAACTCAAGCCAGAGGAGGATACTCTTATTTTATAATGTTCACTGATGATTTATCTAGGTTTGGATATGTGTATTTTATGAAACACAAATCAGAAGCCTTTGATAAATTTAAAGAGTATCAGTATGGTCGAAAAATAAATTGGACAATGTATAAAAATCCTTTGATCTGATCGAGGAGGAGAATACTTATCTAGTGAGTTTCTAGACTATCTTAAATTTAAAGAGATTCTCTCTGAATGGACACCTCCTTATACACCATAATTAAATGGTGTAGCCGAAAGAAAAAATCGTACCTTATTAGATATGGTATGATCCATGATGTGCTTCACTGAATTACCTATTTTCTTCTGGGGTCATGCTTTGGACACTACAATTTACATCTTGAATAAAGTACCTTCTAAGTCTGTATCTAGTATTCCATATGATATATGGAGAAATAAGAAACCAAATCTTAAATATCTTAAGATATGGGGTTGTCCAGCATATGTCAAAAAAGATTTTGGACATAAACTTGATGCTAGATCAGACAGATATCTATTTATAGGATATCCTAGAAATAGTATAGGATATTTATTCTACCATCCTACTGAACAAAAAGTGTTTGTAAGTAGGCATATCATTTTTATGGAAAAAGAATTTATCCTAGAAAAAGGCAGTGGTAGAAATATTGAACTTAGTGAAGTTCAAGAAAATCAAATAGATATTTCTCAACCATATAATCACATAAAAGAACTAGAACACATAACTCCTATCCATAGGTCTAAAAGAGTACGAAATACACCTATTAGGTATGGATTCATTATTGAGAACAATGAAGCCTAAGTCATTGAGAATGATGAATCTCTGACCTATATGGAAGCAGTCAAAAGTAAGGATTCTTACAAATGGCTGGCTGCCATGCAATCCGAAATAGAATCCATGCATACCAACAAAGTATGGACTTTGGTGGATGCACCAAAGGATATAAATCCTATTGGATGCAAATGGATTTTTAAGAAAAAGATTGGAGCTGATGGTGAAATTGAAACCTATAAGGCCAGACTAGTGGCTAAGGGTTTTAGGCAAAAACAAAGGATTGATTATGATGAAACATTTTCACCTGTTGCCATGCTCAAATCTATTCGGATTATGCTTGCTGTAGCAGCATACCACGACTATGAAATATGATAAATGGATGTAAAGACTGCCTTCCTTAATGGTTTCCTTGAGGAGGAAGTCTATATGTCACAGTCAGAAGGATTTGAGTCAAATGAGAGACCATATCAGGTATGCAAACTTAAGAGATCCATTTATGGATTAAAGCAAGCATCAAGGAGTTGGAACATCCATTTTGATGAAACAATAAAAGAGTTTGGTTTTATCAAGAATGTGGATGAACCATGTGTGTACAAGAAAACTAGTGGGAGAACAATAGTATTCTTGGTTCTGTATGTAGATGACATACTCCTCATTGGGAATGATATCCCAATGTTACAATCAGTCAAATTATGGCTATCAAATAAGTTTTTTATGAAAGATTTGGGAGAAGCATCTATTAATAAGGAAAAAGATCATATAGAATAGATCTAAGAGGATGCTAGGCTTGTCCCAATCAAGGTTACATTGACTTGAATACTGAAAAGATTCAGTATGGATGGAGTAAAAGATTATTTACCATAAGTCAAGGCATACATCTCTCTAAAAGATGTCTCCAAAGACACCTGAAGAGAGAAATAGAATGTGTTCTATTCCTTATGCTTCGATGTTGGATCATAAATGTATGCCATGTTTATGTACAAGGCCGATTGCTATTGCTTTAGGCATTGCAAGTAGATTTCAAGCAGATCAGAGAGGATCATTGGAAAGCTGCGAAAAAATATTCTTAATACTTAAGAAGGACTAAAGATATTTTTCTTTGTATATGTGGTTCTGATCTTAAACTAGAAGCATATTCTGATTCTAGTTTTCAATCAGACCCAGATGATAGAAATCTATTTTAGGGTTAGTCTTTACCTGAATGGTGGAGCAGTGAGTTGGAAGAGTACTAAGCAACCAACTATAGCTGACTCAACCACTGAAGCAGAATACATAGCTATAAGGTGAAGCCGCCAGGAAGCTGTCTGGATGAAAATTCATCACTGAATTGGAAATATTCTGAAATTGAGAAACTAGTACCACTTTACTATGATAATACTGGAGCCGTAGCTCAAGCAAAGGAACCAAGTCTCATCATAAATCCAAACACATTCTGAGATGCTTCCATCTCTTTCGAATAATTATTGAAAGACAAGATGTAGTCATAGAACGAGTAGATATAAGAACAACATAGAATCCATTCACCAAGGCTTACCACTGCAACTATTTGATCGCCACCTTGATTGTATATGGGATTAAAATATAAGGGCGATTGGCTTTAGTGCAAGTGGGAGATTGAAAGGATGACTCCTTAAGCCAATTATTTTTTTGGGATGTTCTTTGTCTTCCAAACTCATGTGAATAATATTTTAATAAAAAAAACATTTATTTCATCATATGCAGTGTCTTATTATTATGATGAACCCATAAATTAGGGCTATGATTTTAGGATTATATGAGATCATACTAGCGAGACCCTAAAATCTTAAAATTCCTAATTTAAATATTCCTAGTCGATGAGACATTGAGTTAGGATCAATGTTTTCCGATAAGACTAGCACATTCTTTATATGCTCAATTAAGAGGTATATTGATCTCACAATAACCTATGTATGACACTAATACAAGAATTGTGTGCTCATTAGAGAATGAGTTCACTGAATTGATCCAAATTGAGAATATCTAATGGAGTCTTATCTACATGTCAATAGATGGTTCTCATAGTGGAATTTGTGCATGTAATCCTTTGACCTGAAACTATCATAGAATCTTATATATATAAATTCATATTTTGGTTCAAACTCATTCATGACTCAGTTATGCATGGGATGTTCTAGATATGGTAAGATTTATATATATGAAGGTTGTGAGTAGGTTAACATAGAATTGATCTTTCTTGGTAAGAGGAAATAGCATCCTACCTGCTTCAAACAAATAATGATTCAAGAAGACTTTGATCAAAGCATGATAAAAGAAATTATAAATGGTTTCTAATATTTCATTAAATGAATCATTATCATAAGATTGATAGAGAATTGAATATGATATTGGGGTTGACATATTTCCATACCCAAATCATTAATTCAGATGAGAGATCGAAGGATCTAGTTGCATGGTAAAATTCACTGAAGGATATGTTTGGTATTTCCATCAAATTTCACATCTATCGGGTAGTCATGAACGTTGCTAGACATCAATCATGTCTTGCGAGTTTGATCAAGTAAAATTTTAATTTGATCATTAAATTAGAAAGTGTTCTAATTTAAGTCAAATTGGTTGGCTAGTTTTGACCTAAATCGGTTTGGTTGAGTTCTAACCAGATTAGGTCAAATCACACCCAAACTCACATGCTGGTTAGATATGGAACCCAATTGTCACACACAAAGAGAATTGATTAAGCGTCTAATTAGATTAGACCATGTTCAGCAAGAGATATGCTAACAACATATAGCAAAACCCTAACACCGATCGAATGGATTCAAATCAGCTTCCAGATTGGGCTAATTTAGATCCGATTTGAGCCAAATAATTTGGTCTTGAGTTGGATTAATCTAGATTGATTGAGCTTTAGATTGGTGCCACATATCGACATCACATCAGAGAGTCTCTCTCTTGTATGGTGGAAGTATTTCATGCGCAAAGGACACTTATGCGCAACATGGAATAAGATGAGTGCCTATGCTTCTTTACTTTTCCATATATTATGTCAGTAATTTTATTTTTTTAATTGGCTGGACATCAGATAGGGTGCACAGAGAGTCCCCTTCTATAGAATAAAAGACTGTTTTTCCTTTTAAATATTTTTGCCGCATGTGTATTTTGCCCTAAGATACCTTGCCCTGCAAAACCCCATGCCAGCTTACTCCTCCTTGCGTCTCTTCTGAGACCAAGTCAAAATTCTCTTGGGACTTTGACTATCAAAGTTTTTCTTCCACTCCTTCTTGCTGATGGACGTCCCATTAGAGCCATTGGATGGCTTTGTTTCATGATCTATGGATGGAAAGGTGGTCACCAAGATGAAACATCGACTCTTTCATAAAAAATACGTAGAATTAGCGAAGAGTCTTTCTGCTTTAAGGCACTCTCTTGGACTAAGTCTATATCTCATTTTTTCTGATGAGCATGAGATTGCTGATCGGGCATGAGAAATGGATAAGAAAAGGGATGGATTTTGTTGCATCCTTACTACATAATAAAACTAAGGAGTGAGCATACAAGAAGTCCCGAAGTTGAAACTATTATCTTTCTTCTTATAAAGAGTTTCTTTTGTCCAATTTTCTTTCTCCTTCTTCTTGTCTAACGCTTGTCTTTTAAGGAACAAGAAGCATCTTAAGCTAGAAGAAATTAGGAAGGAAATTAGGGAGAAGCAAAAGCAAAAGAAAGATAGAATAAGGAAAAAGGCAAGAATGACATAAAGGCTTAAGAAGGTCTTTTGCCCATTTAATTGAATTCTATTTACAAGAATTTTAATTATATAAATCAGAGGTGCTGGTGTCTTGATCAAGTCTCTTATGGATCAACGTTGGAGGGTGAATAACTGGGCACCTGGGTGAACCCGATAACAGACTATACGACAAATCAAGGGTTAATTAGGTGTTTACATAAAGGTATTTCTAATACTTTTTCTTTTATATTATAATGCATTTATCTTATTTAATTACTAATAAAGGTGGCCTAGGTTGGGTTTGGTTTGTTTATTTCATATTTGCTTTGAAATCCATTGCTTTCCCCATGATACACCAAAGAACCTATATTAACTATGTATTAGGAATATCATTCGCTTAATAAGGAGGATACTCATCTCTATCTGTACAGTACTATATAAATTAAAACGCCTCCATCTGTCTATACATTATATGTGAAAATACGGATGTTTCTCTTCTTCTTGATGAAATTAAATAATTGTGATCACACGATCATTAAATTTGAGTATTCTAGCCCGAGATGGCTTAGCTGTACAGTCCAAATCATGGACTTTGTCAGCTTGCATACTTTATGATCATATCACTGGATTGAAAACAAGTGCGCTGTCCATATAGATATCTTCCTCTAAATATCCATTTAGAATGCCATTTTCACATCATATTACCATATTTCATAATTAAAAATAGCTGCTAATACAGCAAGCAATATGGATAGATTTAGCATTACTACTCGAAAAGTATCCATATTATGCTGCATCTGCTTACCTGCCACTAATCTCTAGCTTTGAAGTATTCTCACATTCCCATCTGCCAGCCAATCTTTCTCTTGTAGATCCAAGTACATCCAATAGCTACTATTATCTTTGATGGATCTACTCAAGGTTCCAACTTGTGAGTGCATCGAGTCAAATTTCTGACTCATACTCCACCATATTTTCTCAGAGTCGATTATCGATATCGTCTTCTCATCATATTTTGGATCATGCATCCCAGAGAGCTGTCCATTACCTATGAGAACATTGTTCTACTTTCTGCTGTATATATAGTACGCGACATGGGTACCTGCGTCAGGATAGATTGAGAAGATCTTTTTCTGCCAGTCTAGGTGAGGAGTAGTGATTTATTGTCTTCAACTATTTGGTTCCAAGGGTCCTAGCTTTTTGCTCTTGGGAGGACTTTCGTCCTCAGTCTGTGATTTCATTTCTTCATTATGCCCACGCATCATTGAATAAACTAATTTTTCAAGAATGATGGCCATAAACTTCGAAAGAACTCCGTCATAGAAATCACATTTATTTATCTTCTGTGGAAATTAGAAATAATATCCTAATGAGCTCTTTAGGTATATCTATGAAATCGCACTCTAAAGGACCTATTAGTCTAATTGTCTCTTGTTGTCTTTTACATGAGCCAGACAACTCAAATCTAAGATGAACTCAGCTGATTTTATTTATCATGCCATATCTCAACCGGTGTGGTAGGAAACAATTAGAGGAACCCTATTCAAAAAATTATATACATAAATGACCATTCCCCAAAGAAAATCAGGAGAGGTTTAACCTCATATGATCGACCATACTAATTAGGATCCTATTCCTCCGTTCTGAAACCCCATTAATTAAGGTGTTCCAGTGAGTCCATTGAGAGACTATGCCATATCTACTTGAGATAGTCCAAGGAATTTCTCGACTAAGATATTCACCTCCTCGATCTGATCGAAGAACCTTAATGGGTTTTTCAGTTTGCTTTTTCTACTTCATGTCTGAATTCTTTAAACTTTTCAAAGGCTTTCAAGACTTGTGTCTCATAAGATACACATACCCATACCGAGATAAATCATCGGATAAAGGTTCATGAAGTAGACAAAAGTTGCCTCTAGCCAGCACATCAAATGGACCGCACACATCAAGTATGTACTAGGGCAAGTAAGATCCGTGGCCCTTTTCCCCATGTCCTACAAAAGGGAGTTTAGTCATTTTGCCATGAAGACATAATTCACAAATTGGATATGACTTCAAAAGTCAAATGGACTCAATAGCCCGATTTTCTCTAATTTGTTAATCCTATCTTCTGCTATATGACCTAGTCTTAGGTGCCATAGATACCTATCGTTTGGACTATCCCTTAGGTCATTTTTGATTTCCTATGGCATTCATATTTTGCTTGATATTAAAAGATAGATACATCAATATGTAACTGGTAAAGACCGTTAATAAGAAAACCACTTGTAATTTTATTTCTTTCATAAAGAATATTACAAATGGTTCCTTAAGAAAACTAATTACATAGCCTTCTTGTGCTAAACATGAAACATAGAAATCAAATTTCCTGCTTGCTGCAGGCACATAATAACAATTCCTAAGTACTAAATCTAAATCTAGATGGTAGTCGAAGAGGGTAGGTTCCCACGGCTACAGCAGCAACTCCTTGCTCCATTTTCCGACGCATGTAGGATCATTCTCACCATCCCTCAGTCTCCTGCTATCCTCAAGACCCTGCATGGAAGTGCACAAATGAGCACTAGAACCAGAGTCAAGCACCCAACTGGATGCAGAAGAAATCGTAAGGTTAGATTCAATAACGAGCATACCTCTAGAAGGACCTGTCTCCTTCTTATTCTTCAGGGTGGCCAAGGTATGTAGGGCAGTTCTCGCTTTCCAGTGGCCGTCAGTGTTGCAATAAAAATACTTTTTCTTTGTCAGCGAGTCTTCTTCTTCAGCTCTGCCTTCTTTTTCTTTCCTCCATCCACCTTTTGCTCTTTTTCACAGACTTCTTCTTCTTTCCAAAAGACTTTCTCTTGAAAAGAAGTCCATTCCATAGCAAAGTACTGAGCCTTTAGAACCTTTCATTAAAAAGCTCAGCAGTAACCAGCATATGTTCATAAGCTCGGTCGGCCAGAGTATTCTGAAGTTTATGCATATGGTAGTTCATGATGAACTGCCCATATGCATCAGTCAAAGAAGTTGCAGAATTATATCATTCTACAAAATTCCTAGGTCTCAACTTCACTCCGAGCTTCTTCAAGCTCTTCCAAGTTTCTTGATCATCATCAGACAATGATCTTGGACTGACTGCCCATCACGCATTTTAGCCTTAAATAGTCATTTAGTGATCTGATATTTGGCTGTGCGACTCTGTTCACCAAACATCTCCTGCAGGTGAGCCAACATTTGGCGCAGTAGTCTTGATATCTTCATGTTGGCACTGAAGCTCATCAGACATTCGAGCCCAACATGTAGTATCTGGCCTTATGTTATCTTCATTCATCCACTTGTCAAGAGACATGCTCTCTGTTCAGTGGAATGGATGTGCTGAGTAAGGTGGGGAGATCCTGATCCAATACATGAGTTCAACTTCTTCAAAATCCAAAATAATTTTGAAGTTTTGAGAGCTAATCCTTATAATTGGGTCCGATCAGTCTATGGGTGTCTAGGATACGTGCTAGTGGATTGGATGCAGATATTTTATCTTTTTCCTGTAGAGAGTCAAAGTTTCTAGTTAGATATTGTAATTAAAGACTTGACCAATTTATTTAAAAAGTTTAATTTTTAAATAAATTAGCTCCCACTATTTTCTTGGATCCCTACACTTCCCTCTATAAGAGATGTGAAAATCTCCATGATTATAGATTTTCTAAGTGGGTGGTGTAGTCCCACCAACTGACTCATCACCTCACCTAATAGTTATTGGTGATGGGTTAGCCAATGAGTGAACAACTCTTGTCCAATGATTCTCTAATCATGGTGCACCCAAACTTGATCTCTAATTCATGAATCTCACCATGCTCCGAAATATTGATCCACTCCTTAGTTAAGTCAGACCCACCATTTGCATAGATTGGATTCCTTAATTGGGATCTCTCATCGTATCCAAAATATTGAGCTCAATTCCATCCTCCAGCCCGTAGCATCCAATGCCTAATAGACATGGTTGCATCTTTTCGGTGCAACTGAACCACATGATCCAGCCGAGAACAATCAACCCCGGAAAGGGCCCGCACATCTACAATGGTGGAAGACCTTAGACTTAATCTTTTCTTAGGGAGATTTGATTTAGGTCTCTTTAAACTTGACTTGACAATAGCCTATAACAATTATGACTAACCTAGTGGCATGGGTTCAGCTCGGATTATTAAGCCACCTTAGATCAGAACTGGGTCGGACAAATATGGCCAGGTAAAGTGAGATCGGTGGAAGGAGATATGCCATTAACTCGACAAGAATACATTCGAGTCGAGTAGCTCCTCAATTAAAAACCAGTCGGTCGTATCTGCCAAACTTACCTTAGACACCAAATTGTTGAGCCTAGAACCAATCGGGTTAGCCTACAATCCAGACTCTAACCTACTGAGCCTAATTAGGTCTTAGCTTGATCGATCACTCTGTGACTCGAGCTTGATCCAGACTTAATCCTATTAGGCTGGTCAATTTAAGCACTCTTGATCCCATCTAACCAACTCTTGATTCGGTTTGATCAACCACTAGACCTAATTGAGCTACCCAAGCCCAAACCCAATTTTATGAATATGTCTTAGATCTAAAAATTCTCAATTTTAGATCTAATATATTTTATAATCTTAATTCTTAATTAAGTTTAGAATTCATAAATAAAATATGTATATAAAATCTAAGGATTTCTAGGATCTAGGATTTTGCAGAAAATAAGTTTTAGATTTTTGATTGTGGACGAACGCACAACACCCCTACATACCATAAGAACACCCTATCGAATGGAAGGAGATGGCCTTTAAACCCCTCTTCATTCTTATGATCGGACGGCCAAGGGGCACGCCTTAATCAGAAACATGATAAATCTACAAAACTAGTTAGATCTACATCATATATCTCATATATAAAAATTGATCTAACTAAAAACATGTTTTGCATACATCTCATGTATCATATCATGCATATTTTCAGATCTAAATTATCTCATAAACATCTAAAAAATAAGATTTAAATTTGATCATATCAAATTAAAATTTATTCTAGATAATTATGTAGAACTATTCTACAACTAGTCTAAATATGCATCTCATCATATCTCATATGAACAAAAATTAAATAACTTTATTTTTTATTTTTTAGATTTTATTATAATATTTATAGCATCAAAAATAGTAAATAAATAGATCTAAAAATTATAATTTAATCAAATTAAATTATGATCATGCTAGACTATACATAGAACAATTCTATTCTACCACCATGCATCTTGTACAACTTAGATCTAAATTATTTAATTTTTTATTTTTTTTGATTTTAAATCTAATCACATCTCATGTGACATCTAAAATCACCTAATTATCAAATCAAAATTAAAATAAAATTAGATCTAATGGAAAATGCAATCTGGCTCTGATATCAGTTGAAGGAAAAATTTAGTTTTTCGGATCAGGTTTGTTTAGATTTGATTGGATCAAGAGAGATATTTCAAAAAAAAATTTCTTGAATCTAGATTATATCTAAGACCTTTCAGATCTGATATTATTAATATAATAAAATAAAATAAAATAAAATAAAGAATAAATTAAATCTAATTTAATTTACCTTGCTGAGGGTAATCTGATTATCCTATGATGATCCTGATGTTTGCCTGAGGTTCTCGATCTAGCCATGCAAGTGCCTGGCCTCTAATCGGTATCCACTCAGAATAGGATCTAGAGATCTTCTTCTTCTCAATCAATCCTCCAAAAATTAGATATAGATCTAATCTTGAAGATCTTTAAAACTCCTTTTGAAGAACTACCATTGTCTCTTGCAGCAGTGCTGCCTTCTTCCTTTCCTAGTGCCTTTCAATTGCTTGGATCGCACCTTATTCATGCCCAAAACCTCTTAGGAATGCAAAGGAGAGAGAGGATCAGAGGGTGGCATGGAGAAGGAGGGAGAGAGGCTTTGTGTTATGGGCTAAAGGTAGAAGCATTAAAAATCTAGGTGTAGATAGGGTTTATATAGACCCTGCTGCGCCATGCAGTGCCACATCATCCCAACTAATTATGACCCTTTGAGCAATCAAATCTAAATCTGATTGGTGGGATGACATCATCTGATCCAATCAGATGAGAGACCCTCAAAACCCTCCTAAGTGAAGGGAAAACCTAGCTTTTTGGATCAGGTTCGTTCAGATCTGATTGGATCAAGAGAGATATTTTAAAAATTTTTCTCTTGGATCTAGATTAGATCTAAGACTATTTCAGATTTGATATTATTGATCTAATAAAAAAATAAAATAAAATAAAAATAAATTAAATCTAATTTAATTTACCTTATTGAGGGTAATCTGATTATCCTATGATGATCCTGATGTTTACCTGAGGTTCTGGATCTAGCCAGCAAACGCTGGCCTCTACAGTATCCACTCAGGTAGGATCTAAAGATCTTCTTCTTCTTTATCATCTCTCCAAAAATTATATCTAGATCTGATTTTGAAGATCTTCAAAACTCCTTTCGAAGATGTGAGTTGTCTCTTGCAGCAGTGTTGCCTTCTTCTTTTTCCTATCACCTTTCTCTTGCTTGGATCGCACCAAACTGAAGCCCAAAAATTATTGGCATGGGCAGGAGAGAGAAGACCTGAAGATGGCATGGAGGAGGGAGAGGGACAGTCTAGTGGCATGGGCAATGGATCAAGCTTCTTCGATCTTGGTGCAGAAAGGGTTTTTATAGACCCTATGCATGCAGTGCCACATCATCCCAACCAATCATGGCCTTTTGTGCAATCAGATCTAAATCTGATTAGTGGGATGACATTATCTGATCCAATCAGATGAGTGCCCCTCTGAATCATCCTTAGATGGTGCCAAGACTGGTCAAAGACAAGTCTTTGGCGCCACCTAGGTAGAAACCCAAAAGCAACTAGAGTCCCATCTATATGGGACTCCAGATGCTCTATCCATGGGCGCATGCCTCCCTAGGTGTGCGCCCCTTATCCATCTATCTTTTAGTAGGTGGATTGATCCAAAAATTCTCTCCTATGATGGCTTGATATATGGGCAGATGCCTAAGTGTCAAAGATCAACGTTTGACCAAATGTCCGAAACAAAATTTAGCAGGTGATAAAAAATGGCAGATGTTGTCTCAAATTTATTTTATAAATTAAGACAATCCTTTTCTAATCTAGACAAGCTCTAGTCAAACCATGTAAAGGTACCTGAGTGAGCCAAGATACATTTAGCTCAATCGAGATAAACTTTAATGATAATTAAAGGAGAACATTAGGCTCAATCATATGCTAGCACGATTTTCTTGAACCTAATTGAATCTTATTCAAATCAATTGAACTAGATTAGTCCAATTGATAATTTTTAGATCCAAACCCTTATTTATGTGATCTAGTTAGGTTCAGTTTCGTATGATAATGAGATATGTCACGATCTCTATCATCGACATCATCGAAACACCTTTCAATGGATCAGAACTTTTCTGATTCAAACAACTAGTATGATTGATCACCTAAACTATTATAATTGCTCTCAAAATCCACCAGTGACACTTAGCAGCATATGGTTGCAACCCATTAGAACTAAAAATGAATCTCTTGATGTAGTTATCTATGTGATTAAGTTCTTCTATCTTGTGCCCGGACTGGATTAGGGTTAAGGTAATCTCGTCAAACCCTAATATCCATCATATGATTCATCATTCGATATAAGTCCAATGTGAAAACCTTAATAGAAACTCTTTTTATTATTTCACTCTACCATGCCATGGGCTTATAGACTTGATTCTCATGGTCATCATGGGGCTTCTCTTCATCTACCGAGGTAGATAGATTTCCTATCGGTGCAATCCAATTCCTATAATGAACATGCTATAGCCAACATATACCTCAGGATTTCGAATGGCTAGGAGACCGAGTTATGGTGTAGTCAAACTATAATACCCTCAAGGTAAACTGTCGATGAACCTCAGGTGAAAGAACCAGACACACAACTACAGCTTCGAGCCAGTCATTGATGAGAAGGTAGACTTTCTAATAACTGCTCGAGGTGGTCACGCTCAGTGCCCTCATTCTCTAATAAGTACCTGAACTCTCGCTCTTGTGTCTCTACACCATAGACTCAAGACTCATCTACTATGAAGAAGCGACTGTACACTAACCTTTCGGATCAATCACCATCCTTATGATGATCATATGGTCAGGAGCATTTTATGAGTTAATAATGAACATTCATATCTTAAATTTTCAACTCTTAAAAATAAGAACCATCATTGCCATTAACTCAAGGGATGTATCACAGACACTAAATATACATTATGATAGAAAATAATATATTTTATTATTTATAGTTAAAATTATAATTTTATCCTTAGAAGTGTATAACAAGTGTCAGCCAATTCTGACTTCTAGGGCACACATATCTAATACTAAGGTGGCATAAGACTGGGTCAAATAAGAGTTCTTGATGACATAGAGTTTAATCCTCTGAAGCAATCCTGGAGTTCCATCTGTATGGAACTCCTCCTTTATCCTCATAGGGTGCACGCCTCCTTAGGCATGCACCCTCTTGGTATCTACATTTAGCGGTGGGATAAGACACTAGGTACTCTCCTATAGGCACATGACACATGGGCAGATGTCCAAGTATCCAAGATCAACATTTGACCAATGTTCGAAAATAGAAATTAGTAGGTGATCGAAAATAGCAGACATTATCTTAAATTTATCTCATAAATTAAGATAATCATTTTTTGATCTGGATAAGCTCCAGTCAAACCAAGTAAAGGATTTTGAGTGAGCCTAAACACATTTGGCTCAGTCAAGACAAGCTTTAATGATTATTAAAAGAGAACATTAGGCTCAATCATGTGTGATGCGTGCTAATCTATAGTTATGGCAAGTGCACTAGTCGATAAAGTAATAAAGTAAATGAGTAGAGTATCATCCCTAGAGGATTAGAAAATAAGTACTGAAAAGCTCTTTCCTATACTTTATTTAGAAGACCGATTTATGAGAATAAGAAATTAAAGAACAAAATAAAGAAATAATTAAAAATTTTAAGAAAATAGAGAGAATATAATTATTAGGGTTTTAAACTTAAGAGCAATGTGTTACTAAAGTAATCGGTTCACCAACTCAGTCAATACAATATTTAGGTTATTAGATTAATTTTATTTCATATGACGGTGGAGTCTCCTAATTTATTCACTATCCTTTGGTCCAGGCATAGCAAAACTATCAATATTTATTAATTATCCTTTGGTACAGATATAATTTAAATAAATATTAATGCATTAAATTTTATGAAACCCTCTAATTAAAATATGTTGCATCCAAAGTGCACTAAAATTCCTGTATGCATATGAATTCTAATTTGATTCAAAATAAGAGATATATAATCAAGAAGCAATAACATAGATGTACTTGGTCTGTAACATCTATGTTCATCAGGTCAATTAGAAGATGACCAGTAATCTAAAAGAATTAAGATCAGATTTATATACTTCTCATGAATAAAATTTAAAATTAAAAATAAATCACACTGAATATTGCATCAAAAGAGTGGTTACATCTTAGCCTTAGTAAAAAAAAATTTAGTTCATGATAACAAGTTCAAAAATAGTAAATAAAATAAAAAGCATAAAGAAATTAGACTATTTGATTGCTGAAATTGATTGTCCGTCACTCTTGGTGTGGAAAACTTGATGAAGAAGAAAAAAAGCTCCTTGATCAATATTCTGATTATCAGAAGAAGAAAAGAAAAAAAATTAAAAATCCTTCTTTTTCTCTCAAAAATCTCTTTTCTTTTTCTACCTCTCTCCTCTCTTTCACTTCTTTTTCTTTATTTTTTTTACTGTCTCCCCTCTCTTTTTTTTTTCGACAATAGCAGACCTTTTTATAGGTTAAGAGGTGAATTTTTTCACCAAAATCCTATTAAAATTAGGTTTAAAACTCTCAAAATAACTCAAAAAAAGTCTTGGATCAATTCTAACCATTGGATGTTGATCAAACGGTCCAAAAATTACTCAGAAATCATCTTAAAATCCCAAATCAAGTTAGAATTCATTTGGACCATCAGATCAGCTTTGAAGATCAAATTTGGGCCATCAGATCATGCATAAAGAAGCCTCTAATTCTTAGTTTTAAAGTTAGGATGAATCTCAGCCGTTGGATCTCGATCGGGAGCTGCATCTACTATTCGTTAATGCATGCATTTCAGCCGTCTGATCAAATCTTAGTGAAAGGCACCCATCGGATCAGACAAAATTCTCAAATTACCCTCTGTAGACCATGCGCGAGCCCAGTGTTGGATGAACCATCGCATTCTTCAATCAATCGGAGTGCACTTCTCCATATGAAATCCCCAAAATGCCCTCCAAACGGTCTACCGTGCACCATGAAAAATGCTGATGTCAGCTTGGCATCAGCGTTGCATTAGTGGGTTAGTCTGTTGAGTGCGGTCGGATTGGGTGGTCTGCTGAGCTGGTTTTTCTGAACCGATTTGAACCGGATCGACTTTTTTTTTTAAAAATTCAATTTTGGACTCGTTTGAAGTCCATTTTGCCTAAAATTTATTTTATCTGAACCAAAAAAATAAGATCTTCATATTGGTGGCCTTCTTTCCTATATAAGATTAATAAAAGTATTAATTTTTTAAAAAATAGATTAATTTATTTTATAATTTAATACTTTTATTAGTATATTTTTATCACTTATCATACCCCCCAACTTAGTCATTGCTAGTCCCTTAGCAATGTTTTATTTAATACCATATTTCAATAAGATTATCCATCAAAAAGATAAAATCTAGGATTAAAGGTCAAAAAGTTTAGAAAATACTGCTAATTAAGCATTGAGCTTCAGAAGCAAATTTTTCAATCAATATAATTAAAAACTTTCTTAGAGTACATCAAAGATCTATAGCACTTATGTTCGTGATGACTAACTTTAGCATTTCAATGTTAAATTAAAAGAATAAAAGTATCCTCTCTTATCACCTATTTTGGTCAATTTTCTATACATTCTCAATTTTATACTCATGAATTAAGGTAGCTTTCACACTGCCCCCCCATTTTTTTTTTGCTGTGCTGAGCATCCTGACCTTTTTTTCACCGTTTTACGTAAATTTTCATACTTGACCTAGGTGCAGAGACCCAGTTACTAGGCTTTGGGCAATCCACATATACGCTATCTTTTGCACTTTATTTTTAGGCAGGTTGCTCTTTCCTTAAATTCAACTTTTTTTGATTAGAATGTATATTAATTATCAATTTTTAATGATAATTGAATCCTCAGTTGGCCTTATAATTGATAGAAATGCGATGTTACCGTTAAGACACCATGTTTATCAGTTTAATCCAACTTCTTAAAATAATTAAAAATCTATAGATAAAGTGAGTCGGGTCGAATCCATAGGAAAGATAATATTTTTAGATTTAAAATCTTTGATTTTACAAAAGAAAAAGAAAAGAGAAGAGTTTTGGTATCAAAAGTGAAGTCGAAAAATTAAAAGCAGAAATTAAAAGGTGCAGAAATTTAAACTTGGTACTAAGATCTACTAGTTAGATCTTAGCATCTACTTGCAATAAAATAAAAAGCAATAATTAAAGTATAAAAATTAAATTACAATAAAAATAAAAAGCATGAATTTAAAGAGCATAAAAATAAATATTATATTAAAAAATTTATAATTTAAATACATAAAATAAAAAAAATAAAATAAGTTGATCTTTGATCTTGGATCGGCATTGTTGGAAAGATGGTGTAGAAGCCTAGCTCTTCTTCTCGGCATTCATTATTTTGAAGCAGCCATTAACCCATAGCCTAGCTTCACCCTATACCAAAGCTTCACCTTGATCTGAGATGTTGATTTCTAGAGGCATGGGGTCCGTTTTATAGAGCTAGAAGGGTTGGATATTTTTTTTGGAGGCAATGTAGGACTAATAGCCTTTATAATCATCAAAATATAAAGAAATTTGAGTAAAATTTGGATTAAAATAGCTCTGATATGAATATGGTAAGTCTAGTGAAATCTAGCCATTCAATAGGAATCCAACGATCCAAAAATCATCAAAATCTGATGCGTATCGACCCAGATCAGGTCGGATTAAATTCTGGCCGTCCGATCGCACATTGATGGAGGAAATCTGGCCGTAAATCATGCATCGGGAGTCTTAATCACCGTCAGGAGTGTTTTGGATTGTTGGATCATCCCTTGGATCGAGCGCTGCCATTAGATGGCGATCCGCGTGAAGTCTGAAGCTGAATCAAATCCGAAAATAACCACGTGTCGCACTGTAATTCGTCGGTTTCTACTGAGCTGGCGGTCCATGCTTGGATTGTGGACCAGCTGATGACTTTAATGGTTGAGTTGGCTTTGATGGCTTGGCTTGGCTTGGTGGCTTGGCTTGTGGAGCCGACTGAGCTGTTTTCTTTTTTATTTAAATTTTTTTTCTTTTATCTTTAAAAATTTATATCTTCTCTGTTTTAGCTCCGTTTTACTTTAAATTTATTTTGTTATGATCAAAAAAATAAGTTCTTTCTATTGATGATAAAATTTTATTTTTTAATTTTTATTATTTTTTTATTATATTTTTAATTAATAAAAATATTAATTTCTCAAAAATTATATATAAATGGATCATTAATTTTAAAAACTTAATATAAATTAATTGATAAATTAATACTTTTATTGGTAAATTTATGGTACTTATCACACCCCCCAACTTAAGCTTTGCTTATCCTCGAGTAAAGAAATAATTTAGTTTTAAATACCTTTTAACTTTAGAATTTCGAATTTTACCTAAGTAGTTTTCAAAATGGCCATTGATATTTAGTAGAGCTTAAGTGAGACATATCATTGGGATATTAATACTTATCAATAGAAAAATTAAGTAAAAAATATTAAATTTTTTAGAACTTTTTCTAAATTATCCCACCTTTATCTCTGATTTGTCTAAACTTTCATATAGACAAGTATATTGCTACTTCCATCCTTCATTTATTTTTACATTGCCCACTTTTTGACGTGAATATCATTGTTTACGTAGGCAACGAAACCCGGTTACTTGGTGGAAAATCAATATATATATATTTTTTTAATATTGTACCACTATTGAGTGTCATAATCCCTTAAGCTTTCTATTTGATCCATGTAGCGAGTCTTGGGCCAATGACTCCTAAATCAGTTGGCTTTAGGGCACTAGGTATAGAATACCCCTCGAGCTTACTTGCTCGAATCAAACAGGCTACGAGTTAAGACTAGCTTTACAACAAGCTTCTTTGCCCTTCCCACCTTTTGACGCAAA
The DNA here is from genome assembly GCA_006176705.1 of Cocos nucifera. Classification (NCBI taxonomy): domain Eukaryota; kingdom Viridiplantae; phylum Streptophyta; class Magnoliopsida; order Arecales; family Arecaceae; genus Cocos; species Cocos nucifera. The sequence goes on from QRFJ01000762.1 coordinate 302,824, forward strand.
ACTCAATGCTTGCTTAGGCAAAGAGGCCCGATTACTCAGTGAAAAGTACTTGAAAACTATTTTATTAAAACAAATTTTTTATATGAAGAAACATATAGTTATCCTATATAAGCCTATAAAAAGTAGACTTTTCTTTGATGCTAGTAGAAGTAATTAGAAATACTCCAAGAAAAAACATTTTATGTTCTAGACTTAACTCTTTATTAATTTTTTTTAATACTTGATTCCCCAATATCTCACAGATTCTCTGATCTGTGTATTAATTTTTTTTTTAAAATGCTTAGTTTAATTTGATTCTTAAGCATAATCAGGTGTCTAAATATTAAATACTAACTTTTTTGAGGACTTAAAATTTTAAAATTTTTATTTTTCTCCCTCCTCCCCCGACTTAATTGACATTGTCCTCAATGGAGAAGAAAAAATAAAGGGTGTAATAAAGAACATGAAAGAATACACCTAACTATATTTTTGGTCCAGCACATGTCTTTGAAAATTTGGGCTCTCCCTCCAACTTATTCAAATTATCCTAAAAGAAAAATAAACTAAAAAGATAAATTAGATAAAAACTAAATATTGGGTTGCCTCCCAACAAGCGCTAAGTTTACCGTCTTCAGCCAGACATAATGCAGCTCACTATCCTATGTCGAATATTGGATTGACAAATTTTAATAGTTTTAGATTGCCAATCTCAAAAAGTTGATTTATAATCCCATTATTGATATAATCATTATTAATTTTAGAGATATAATTTGTGATCCTATTCTCAGACCTATGTTTATTAAGAATTTCTCCTATTTGTTTTTCTAAAATGCTCATGAATGGAGTTTTTATATTAGGAGTTAAGTTTGATTCAATGGATGCTGGAATGGTGACTAAAGATGGTTTTAATTCTGAAGGTAAATTAATATGATTTTGCTTAAATAACTCTATTGATATTTCATTACATGCCTCTTGATTTTTGTAAGAAGAACCGGCTTCTTGGGTTGAAGGAAATAGGACAATAGATTTATAAGTCTTGGATAAATCATCTATTCTCTTTCTCCCTATTTCTATCTCATTTAAATTGAAACCAACATCAGTACTAATTTTTGCCTCGGGTTCTTCTATGTGGTTAGTCTCAGTACTAACCAATTTTTCTCATTTTTTATTTTGGCTAGCATCCGTACTAGCCTCTCTCACCTGATCTTAGTATGGATCCATAAGAATCCTATAGCTTTTAAGTTTGAAAATTACTTTGGTATTCTTAGATTAGGGATTCTTAAGTGAGACATTAAATTGATAACTTGATCTAGGTAGTTGATGGACATTAGGTGGGTTGTTTGAAATTAGTAGACTCGGTAGTTGATCTAATTTTCTCCTCATGTTAGACTCAACTAATTATCCTATTTAAACTTCTAGCCTGGTAATAGATTGCTATTGAGTTAGAATCAATTATTGAAGTTGGTTGAATCTATCATTAGCTAGATTGATCTGTTGAGGAGGTGGGTATGAGGGTTGATTATGATGTGGTGGCTGGAAAGGCTTACTAGGCTGACCTCTGTTATAAGTATAGTTCTAGTATTGAGGTCTATTCTGATAATTTTATACTGATGGAGTTTGGGTCTGAGCCTAAGTCTGTTGTGATTTTCAAGAAAAATTAGGATGGTTTCTCCAGCCAGAGTTATATGAATTTAAAAATGGATCATTAACTAGCTTGGAATAGCCTTGAGCAGTTTGGACTTGTTCTTAGATAAAAGGTGGAAACTATGCAGTCATAGGATATTCACTCACATGATGGATTGGGCTAGCATAGATTGAACAAATCTCCTGATAATTAGAAGATGATGTGAATTATGTAGGAGATTGTTGACCTAGGGTTAGGACTTGTTCTAATTTCTGAGCAAAAAGATCGATTTTATCTAATTTTTGAGCTAATTGGTTCAAGTCAGACTTAGAACTAGAGTCTAGATCATAAATCCCTGTCCACTTTTGGTATAAAGATAACGAAGCATGATTGATCGAGTTTTCACTCAGAGTTTTAAATAAGGCATAGGCTTCATCCTCACTTTTGTTCATGAATGCACCTCCACAGGATGTATCTATAATCTGTTTGTATTGATCTCCTAAACCCTCATAGAAAGCTTGAACTATTTGCCACTTAGACAGACCATGGTGCGGAAATTTTTTAAGAAGTTCCTTAAGTCTCTCCCATGACTCGTGAATCTATTCCTTTAGAAGCCGAGCAAATCCAGTGATAGCTCGCCTCATAGTATTGGTTCGGCCTATGGGATAAAACTTTTTAAGAAATTCACTTTGCAAGTCAGCCCATGTTTTAATTGGTCTCCCTATTGTCCCAAGCCAGTACTTGGCTTTGTCTTTTAATGATAAGGGAAACAAAATTAGTCTAAGGGCATTACTAGTTAAATTTTGAATTCTCACCATAGAGTAGATTTCTAAGAATTCATCCAGATATTTATAAGGATCTTCATTGGTGTTTCCATAAAAAGATGGAAGCATCTGGATTGTAGTCGACTTGATCTCATAGTGGGTAGTATGAATTTCAGATAATTGGATACAAGTCGATGGGTTATAGGTGGAAGAAATAAAGTATTCCTTCATCTGCTTAGGTGGTTCTCTAAAATTTTCAGCCATTTGGTTATCGGGTTTAATACAATTCAGCCTTGTAATTTTATGGTTGGATCCAACTAGATCAGGTAAAGTAATTTTCTACCGTGCATGCACTAGTGCAACCCTAACATATGGTTCAAATTTTTTTTTTAAATTTTTTTTAAATTTTTTATTATTTTATTATATCAAAAATTAATTATTTTATTTATTAATTAAATTAAATTAAATTAAATTATTATTTTAAATATTTTTTTAGTCAGTTAAATTTAATTTTTATTTTATTTTATTTTTAGAGGAGAAAGAAGAAGAAAGAAAGAAGAGTTCTAAAGAAGAGATCCTAAGGAGTCCTAGAACTAAGAAGAGAGAGAAGAATTAAGTTTAATTAGGTTTGATGTTGGTTAGCAATTAAGTTGGTCAATCAATCCTAAGGATTATCCTAGATCTAGACAGCTCCTAACTGCCAAGGTCACCTTTAAGCCCTCCAAGTGTAAGATCAGCCAATCAACTAGCCAGGTAAGTGTAAGGTTGCTGGGAGTCCCCCCGTTGCTTGCCTTAGACATCAATTATGCTTGGCCAGGTAAGCAAATGGAACCAATTAAAAATCACCTTCCTTTGGGCCCAATCGTCCCTAAACCACTTTTCTAGACACCAGTCAAATTGACTAACCCTAACCTAGTTCAACTCTTAAGGTTCTTTGTCCTATTGAGCTCGAGTTCCTAGGATTGATATCTAATTGATTTTAAAATTAAAGGCTTACATCAATGCAGGATGCTGGTTGGTTGTTTGTGGGCTAAGAAAGGGTGATCAAATCCCCACCTTATCTTGTTTAATTGGATTGTGTCCTTAATTTAGTTTAATATAAATATGCATAAAAAAATTTCAATCAAAAGGTTCTATGCAATTTAAACTAGATGCATGCAACTAATTGAATTCCGAAAGTCTTATCTTGCCTCCAGCAATCACCAAAAAAAAATAAAAATAAAAATAATATGATGCATGCTCTAAGCAGTTAGGATTTCTAATCTTATCATGAGATTTTTAATTAAATTTAAATAAATATTTTTTTAAAAAATTAATTTAAAAATAAAATAAATAAATAAATAAAATAAAAAGGAAAGAGAACTAGAGTTAGGATTGATCTCACCAAGCAAAACTCCTGGTTCTTTTTATTTCTTAATCTCTTTCTCTATAAAATAATAATTAAAAAAAATTAGCAAGTAATATTTATAAAAAAATAAAAATTTTATTTATAATTTATTTATAAAAAAAATTAAAGAGATCAAAAATTTAATGTCCGTGCCTTCTCCGGTAACGGTGCCAAAAACTTGATGCATTTGTTGGAATTATTTTTAATTTATTTAAAATAAATCAAAAAAATCAAAATTAAAAATTAAAAATAATTCTCAGTAATGGTGCCAAAAATTTGATAGGAACGTGATGTTGTCGTTAAGACACCGTATTTATCAATTTAATTCGACTTTTTAAAATAATTAAAAATCCGTAGATAGCAGTGAGTCGGGTTGAATCCATAGGGAAGGTAGTGTTTTTAGATTTGAAATCTTTGATTTTATAAAAGAAAAAAAAAAGAGAAGAGTTTTGGGATCAAAAGTGAAGTCGGAAAATTAAAAGCAAAAATTAAAACGTGTAGAAATTTAAACTTGGTACTAAGATCTACTAGTTAGATCTTAGCATCTACTTGCAATAAAATAAAAAATAATAATTAAAGTATAGAAATTAAATTGCAATAAAAATAAAGAGCATAAAAATAAATATTGCATTAAAAAATTCATAATTTAAATACATAAAATAAAAAAATAAAAAAGGCTGATCTCTCATCTTGGATCGGCATTGGTGGAAAGATGGTATAGAAGCCTAGCTCTTCTTCTCGGCATCCATTATTTTGAAGCAGCCATTAACCCATAGCTTGGCTTCACCCTATACCAAAGCTTCACCTTGATCTGAGATGTTGATTTCTAGAGGCCTGGGGTCCTTTTTATAGAGCTAGAAGGGTTGGATATTTTTTCTGGAGGCAATGTGGGACTAATAGCCTTTGTAATCATCAAAATATAAAGAAATTCAAGTAAATTTTGGATTAAAATAGCTCTAATATGAATCTGGTAAGTTTGGTGAAATCTGGCCATTCAATAGAAATCCAATGGTCCAAAAATCATCAAAATCGGATGCATATCGGCTCAGATCAAATCAGATTAAATTTTGGCCATCTGATCGCGCATTGATGGAGGAAATCTGGCTGCAAATCATGCGTCGGGAGTCTTGATCACCATCGGGAGTGTTCTGGACCATCGGATCATCCCCTGGATCGAGCGCTGTCATTGGATAGCGATCCGCGTGAAGTCTGAAGCTGAATCAAATCCGAAAATAACCACAGCCATTCAATCTTGACTGCAAACTACCACAACCGTCTGATGGCACAATTACTGTTCCTATGGACCGCATGGACCGGCCTCACCGTACACCATAGCCAATCAGTGCCTCTGTTGCCGAGTGAAAAGACTAGATTGCCCTATGAGCCATGATAAATTTCTGTGGACCCTTTAAGGGTCTAGGTTCGCCACGTGTTGCACTATGATTCACCGGTTTCTACTGAGCTGACAGTCCATGCCTGGATCATGGACCGACTGATGGCTTCAACAGCTGAGTCGGCTTTGATGGCTTGGCTTGCAGAGCCGACTGAGCTGTTTTCTTTTTTATTTAATTTTTTTATCTTTAAAAATTCATATCTTCTCCATTTTAGCTTCGTTTTACTTCAAATTTATTTTATTATGATCAAAAAAATAAACTCTTTCTATTGATAATAAAATTTTATTTTTAAATTTTTATTATTTTTTAATTAATAAAAATATTAATTTCTTAAAAATTATATATAAATTGATCATTAATTTTAAAAAATTAATATGAATTAATTGATAAATTAATACTTTTATTGATAAATTTATGGTACCTATCAATAATCAATACCTAATTTATCTTGTTAGGGTGCATGCGCAATTAGAAGTGCTAATAGTCTTTTAATGATCTAAGTAGGCTGCTAAAAGTCAACCAACTAATCTACTTTTTTAACTTATTATATTTATTAGCAAATAATTCTATCTTTTATCACTTATTCAGTCTATCTTGCTCAAGATTTTCTTCTTGACATATAATTTTTTTTTTATCCCCTAACTTATTTTACATTATCTTAAAAGAGAAAAAAAAATAAAAGGATGCAATAAAGGATAGGAAGGAATACATCTGATTTGGTTCAATCTGGTTCTTTAAAGCTTTAAAATTTTGCTTGAGCTCTCATTGATTTTTTTTTGCAAAATTAAAAATATACACCAAAGCAGTAAAAGAGTAATAATAAATTACTGAAAAATAAAAGAAAAGAAAAATAATCAAAACTAAAAAGAAAAGAAACAACCTATCTAGTAGTTCTAATTTATAGTCTTTAGCTTGACTTTCTTTGAGTTCTAAAGTAGATCTTGTAATTGAAATGCTTCCTTCTCCTTTTCAAAACTTTCATTAATGTAATTTTTCAGCCTGTGACCATTTACCTTGAAGGTACCTTTTGATTCATCAAAGATCTCTACTGCTCCATATGGAAATACCTTAGTAATTGTATAGGGACCTGTCCATCTTGATTTTAGCTTTTCTGGAAATAAATGTAGCCATGAACTATACAAGAGAACTTGCTGTCCCTCATGGAATTCTCTTTTTACAATATGGTTATCATGCCATTTCTTAGTACGTTCTTTGTAAATCCTGGCATTCTCATAAGCATGGTGGCGAAATTCGTCCATCTCATTTATTTGCATTAACCTATTCTTTTCTGCATCTTGTATATCAAAGTTAAGAATTTTCATGGCCCAATATGCTTTATGTTCTAGCTCAACAGGGAGGTGGCATGCTTTTTCCAAAGAGTAGCCTATATGGGGACATACCAATAGGTGTTTTATATGCAGTTCTATATGCCCACAATGCATCATCTAATTTCAATGACCAGTCTTTTCTAGATGCACTTATAGTTTTTTCTAAAATTCTTTTTAATTCCCTATTAGACACCTCTACTTGACCACTGGTTTGTGGATGATATGGGGTAGCTATTTTATGAGTGACACCATATTTGTTTAACAGATTTTCAAATTGTTTATTACAAAAGTGTTTACCTCCATCACTAATGATTGCTCTAGGAGTGCCAAAACATGTAAAAATATGCTTTTTCAAAAATTTGACAACTATCTTAGCATCATTAGTTGGAAAGGGTGCTGCTTCTACCCATTTTGAAACATAATCTACAGCCACAAGTATATATTGATTTGAAAAAGAACTAGGAAAAGGTCCCATGAAATCAATACCCCAAACATCAAAAATTTCACACACAAGAATATTGTTTAAAGGCATTTCATGTCTTCTAGAGAGATTTTCAGTTCTTTGACAGCGGTCACATGAAGAGACATAAGTATGAGCATCTTTAAATAGAGAGGGCCAATAAAAACCTGATTGAAGAACCTTATAAGCTGTTCTAGTTGGGCCGAAATGTCCTCCTACCTTTCGATCATGACAATGATGCAGAATTTTCTCCATTTCTTCCTCTGGAATGCATCTTCTAATGACCTGATCTGAACAACACTTATACAAGAAGGGTTCATCCCAGAAATAATGTTTAACAATAGATAAGAACCTCTTCTTTTGTTGAAAAGAAAGACCAAGTGGAAAAACCTTACCAACCAAGTAGTTAATAATATCAGCATACCATGGAAACGTTCTACCTGATATAGCATAGAGGCGTTCATCTGAAAATTCCTCCTTGATAGGGCAAATATCTAATTCCTTCTCTATGATATTTTTCAGTCTGGAAAGGTGGTCCGCAACTGAATTCTCTATGCCCTTCTTGTCCTTGATCTCCAAATCATACTCTTATAGCAAAAGAATCCATCTGATCAATCTGGGTTTTGCATCTTTCTTGGTAAGGAGATACTTTAGAGCTGCATGGTCGGTGTATATAATAACTTTAGATAAAATAAGATAAGAATGAAATTTATCTAATGCAAATACTACTGCCAGAAGCTCCTTTTCAGTGGTTGTATATTTTTGTTGAGCTTCAGTCAAAGTGTGGCTAGCATAGTATATAGTTTGAAAAATCTTATCCTTTCTTTGACCAAGTACTGCTCCTATGGCTGTGTCACTAGCATCACACATCAACTCAAAAGGTAGGGACCAATCTAGTGCTACCATAATAGGTGCCGTGACTAGCTTCTCCTTGAGGGTGTTGAATGCCTGCAAACACTCATCAGAAAAATGAAAAGAAACGTCTTTACATAATAATTTAGATAAAGGTTTAGAAATTAGAGAGAAGTCTTTTATAAATCGATGGTAAAATCTAGCATGCCCCAAAAAGCTCCTAATAGCCTTAACTGAGGTCGGTATGGGTAACTTTTCGATCACCTCAAGCTTAGCTCTATCCACTTCAATATCTTTATATGAAATCTTGTGGCCTAACACTATGCCTTCTTGTACCATCAGATGACACTTTTCCCAATTTAAGACAAGATTAGTATCCTCACATCTTTGTAAAATAAGAGATAAGTTATGCAAGCATTTATCAAATGTGGATCCAAAGATAGAAAAATCATCCATAAATATTTCAAGAGAATTTTCAATCATATCATAAAAAATAGCCATCATGCATCGTTGAAAAGTAGCTGGTGCATTACATAAACCAAATGGCATTCTTCTAAAAGCAAATGTACCATAAGGACATGTAAAAGTAGTTTTCTCTTGATCCTCAGGTGCTATGGCAATTTGATTATAACCAGAATATCCATCTAGAAAGCAGTAAAAATCATGTCCAGCTAATCTTTCTAACATCTGATCAATGAATGGAAGAGGATAATGATCTTTTCTAGTTGCATCATTTAATTTTCTATAATCCATACACACTCTCCATCCAGTAATAGTTCTAGTAGGAAATTAATTCATTATTATCATTTTGAACTACAGTAATCCCACCTTTCTTAGGAACTACTTGAACAGGACTCACCCATGAACTATCGGAGATAGGATAAATAATACCTGCATCCAGTAGCTTGATTACCTCCTTTTTGACCACTTCTTGCATCTTGGGGTTGAGTCTTCTTTGGGGTTGGACTGTAGGCTCATAGTTGTCCTCCATGAGAATTTTGTGCATACAAATTGAGGGACTAATTCCTTTGATGTCTGCTATGGTCCATCCAAATGCCTTTTTGTGTTTCTTTAGTACTTTTAACAACTTCTCTTCCATTAAATCTATCAAAGAAGAAGAAATAATAATAGGTAAGTGTGATGAACCTTCCAAGAAAACATATTTTAAATGAGAAGGGAGAGGTTTAAGTTCAAGAGTAGGTGGCTCTTCAATTGATGTCTTTGGAAAAGGAGTGGATGATCTTTCTAATTCTTCAAATCGTGGTCTGTATGTGCGTGGAATATATGGTCTGGCCTTTAACAATTTTATGCATTCTATTTGCCTTTCATCTTCAGCTGAACCCTCTTGTGATTGGACAATGCAAGCTTCAATAGGATCCTCAAACCTATTTTCTAGAAAATACTCATGCACTAAATTGTCAATATCATCTATACGAAAATAAGTTTGATTATCATTGGAATGTTTAATAACTTTAAAAACATTAAAAGTAACTTGTTCATCTTGGACTCTAAGAATTAATTTTTCTTGTTGAACATCTATTAAAGCTCCTCCAGTAGCTAAAAAGGGTCTCCCTAAAATAAGGGGTACATCATAATCTTCTTTCATATCAAGAACAATAAAATCAATAGGAAAAATAAACTTGTTTACCTTTACCAAGACATCCTCCACTATACCTCTTGGATATTTGATGGATCTATCGGCTAATTGAAGAGTAATAGTGGTAGGCTTCGGTTCTCCTAGACCCAGCTTTCTGAAAATAGAAAAAGGCATGAGATTAATACTTGCTCCTAAATCACATAAAACTTTATCAAAACTACAATCACCAATAATGCAAGGGATAGTAAAACTCCCTGGATCTTTTAGCTTCTGTGGTAATTTATTTTGAAGTATTGCTGAGCATTCTTCATTCAAATTTATTCTCTCATGCTCCTTCAGCTTTTTCTTATTTGTTAGGATTTCTTTGAGAAACTTGGCATACCTGGGCATTTGAGTGATAGCATCTACAAAAGGAATATTAATATGTAAATTCTTTAATATTTTGAAAAAGTTAGAAAATTTCTTATCTGGATGCTGTATTTGTCTCTCTAGGAATGGTAGTGGTGGCACGTAGGGCTTCACATTTGGATCGGACAAATTGTATACCTGGAGACCATCCATCTGCTGGTTGTTTTGGTGACTGACGAATTTTAGTTGATGGTTCCTTATTTGTAGTTGGCTCTTCAGTCTCTTTCTTCTGATGTGGCTCCTCCAGCTTTGTACCACTTCTTAGGGTGATAGCATTGACTTGCTCCCTTGGATTGGTCTCCGTGTTGCTGGGCAAGGATCCCTGAGGTCTCTCAGAGATTATCTTAGCCATTTGACCTATTTGCATCTCCAAGTTTCGAATTGCTGCTGCTTGGTCCTGTCTAAGTTTGGCTTCTAAATTTTTTATAGTTGCTTCTTGGTTTTGCATAAATTTGACCATCAGCTCTTCCATGTTGGACTTCTTTTCAGGTACTTGGAATCTCGGGGGTGGCTGTTGTGCTGCATTTTGATTACTCCATGAGAAATTTGGGTGCTGCCTCCACCCTTGATTGTATGTGTTGGAGTAGGGATTATTTTGTTGCGGCCTAAAAAAATTACCAACATAATTAGCTGTATCAGTTGCTTTAGCAAAAGGATTACCTATGTCTGGCAATTGCTCGTATCATGTCCTCCTCCACACAGGTCACTGTTGTGGATGATATGGGGTAGCTATTTTATGAGTGACACCATATTTTGATTAACAGTTTTTCAATTGTTTATAAAAGTGTTTACCTCCATCACTAATGATTGCTCTAGGAGTGCCAAAACATGTAAAAATATGCTTTTTTAAAAATTTGACAACTATCTTAGCATCATTAGTTGGAAAGGGTGCTGCTTCTACCCATTTTGAAAGATAATCTACAGCCACAAGTATATATTGATTTAAAAAAGAACTAGGAAAAGGTCCCATGAAATCAATACCCCAAACATCAAAAATTTCACACACAAGAATATTGTTTAAAGGCATTTTATGTCTTCTAGAGAGATTTTCAGTTCTTTGACAGCGGTCACATGAAGAGACATAAGTATGAGCATCTTTAAATAGAGAGGGCTAATAAAAACCTGATTGAAGAACCTTATAAGCTGTTCTAGTTGGGCTAAAATGTCCTTCTACCTTTCGATCATGACAATAATGCAGAATTTTCTCCATTTCTTCCTCTAAAATGCATCTTCTAATGACCTGATCTGAATAACACTTATACAAGAAGGGTTCATCCCAGAAATAATGTTTAATAATAGATAAGAACCTTTTCTTTTGTTGAAAAGAAAAATCAAGTGGAAAAACCTTACCAACCAAGTAGTTAATAATATCAGCATACCATGAAAACGTTCTACCTGATATAGCATAGAGGCGTTCATATGAAAATTCCTCTTTGATAGGGCAAATATCTAATTCCTTCTCTATGATATTTTTCAGTCTGAAAAGGTGGTCAGCAACTAAATTCTCTGTGCCCTTCTTGTCCTTGATCTCCAAATCATACTCTTGTAGCAAAAGAATCCATCTGATCAATCTGGGTTTTGCATCTTTCTTGGTAAGGAGATACTTTAGAGCTGCATGGTCGTGTATTAATAATAACTTTAGATAAAATAAGATAAGAATGAAATTTGTCTAATGCAAATACTACTGCCAGAAGCTTCTTTTCAGTGGTTGCATATTTTTGTTGAGCTTCAGTCAAAGTGCGGCTAGCATAGTATATAGTTTGAAAAATTTTAATCCTTTCTTTGACCAAGTACTGCTCCTATGGCTGTGTCACTAGCATCACACATCAACTCAAAAGGTAGGGACCAATCTAGTGCTACCATAATAGGTGCCGTGACTAGCTTCTCCTTGAGAGGGTGTTGAATGCCTGCAAACACTCATCAGAAAATGAAAAAGAAACGTCTTTACATAATAATTTAGATAAAGGTTTAGAAATTAGAGAGAAGTCTTTTATAAATGATGGTAAAATCTAGCATGCCCCAAAAAGCTCCTAGTGAAGTCGGAAAATTAAAAGCAAAAATTAAAACGTGTAGAAATTTAAACTTGGTACTAAGATCTACTAGTTAGATCTTAGCATCTACTTGCAATAAAATAAAAAATAATAATTAAAGTATAGAAATTAAATTGCAATAAAAATAAAGAGCATAAAAATAAATATTGCATTAAAAAATTCATAATTTAAATACATAAAATAAAAAAATAAAAAAGGCTGATCTCTCATCTTGGATCGGCATTGGTGGAAAGATGGTATAGAAGCCTAGCTCTTCTTCTCGGCATCCATTATTTTGAAGCAGCCATTAACCCATAGCTTGGCTTCACCCTATACCAAAGCTTCACCTTGATCTGAGATGTTGATTTCTAGAGGCCTGGGGTCCTTTTTATAGAGCTAGAAGGGTTGGATATTTTTTCTGGAGGCAATGTGGGACTAATAGCCTTTGTAATCATCAAAATATAAAGAAATTCAAGTAAATTTTGGATTAAAATAGCTCTAATATGAATCTGGTAAGTTTGGTGAAATCTGGCCATTCAATAGAAATCCAATGGTCCAAAAATCATCAAAATCGGATGCATATCGGCTCAGATCAAATCAGATTAAATTTTGGCCATCTGATCGCGCATTGATGGAGGAAATCTGGCTGCAAATCATGCGTCGGGAGTCTTGATCACCATCGGGAGTGTTCTGGACCATCGGATCATCCCCTGGATCGAGCGCTGTCATTGGATAGCGATCCGCGTGAAGTCTGAAGCTGAATCAAATCCGAAAATAACCACAGCCATTCAATCTTGACTGCAAACTACCACAACCGTCTGATGGCACAATTACTGTTCCTATGGACCGCATGGACCGGCCTCACCGTACACCATAGCCAATCAGTGCCTCTGTTGCCGAGTGAAAAGACTAGATTGCCCTATGAGCCATGATAAATTTCTGTGGACCCTTTAAGGGTCTAGGTTCGCCACGTGTTGCACTATGATTCACCGGTTTCTACTGAGCTGACAGTCCATGCCTGGATCATGGACCGACTGATGGCTTCAACAGCTGAGTCGGCTTTGATGGCTTGGCTTGCAGAGCCGACTGAGCTGTTTTCTTTTTTATTTAATTTTTTTATCTTTAAAAATTCATATCTTCTCCATTTTAGCTTCGTTTTACTTCAAATTTATTTTATTATGATCAAAAAAATAAACTCTTTCTATTGATAATAAAATTTTATTTTTAAATTTTTATTATTTTTTAATTAATAAAAATATTAATTTCTTAAAAATTATATATAAATTGATCATTAATTTTAAAAAATTAATATGAATTAATTGATAAATTAATACTTTTATTGATAAATTTATGGTACCTATCAATAATCAATACCTAACTTTATCTTGTTAGTGTGCATGTGCAATTAGAAGTGCTAATAGTCTTTTGATGATCTAAGTAGGCTGCTAAAAGTCTGACCAACTAATCTACTTTCTTTAACTTCGTTACATTCATTAGCAAATAATTCTATCTTTTATCACTTATTCAGTCTATCTTGCTCAAAGATTTTTCTTCTTGACACATTATAATTTTTTTTTTTATCCCCTAACTTATTCTACATTATCTTAAAAGAGAAAGAAAAATAAAAGGATGCAATAAAGGATAGGAAGGAATACACCTGATTTGGTTCAATCTGGTTCTTTAAAGCTTTGAAATTTTGCTTGAGCTCTCATTGATTTTTTTTCTACAAAATTGAAAATACACACCAAAGCAGTAAAAGAGAAATAATAAATTATTGAAAAATAAAAGAAAAGAAAAATGATCAAAACTAAAAAGAAAAGAAACAACCTATCTAGTAGTTCTGATTTATAGTCTTCAGCTTGACTTTCTTTGAGTTCTAAAGTAGATCTTGTAATTGAAATGCTTCCTTCTCCTTTTCAAAACTTTCATTAATGTAATTTTTTCAGCCTGTGACCGTTTACCTTGAAGGTACCTTTTGATTCATCAAAGATCTCTACTGCTCCATATGGAAATACCTTAGTAATTGTATAGGGACCTGTCCATCTTGATTTTAGCTTTTCTGGAAATAAATGTAGCCATGAACTATACAAGAGAACTTGCTGTCCCTTCATGGAATTCTCTTTTTACAATATGGTTATCATGCCATTTCTTAGTACGTTCTTTGTAAATCCTGGCATTCTCATAAGCATGGTGGCAAAATTCATCCATCTCATTTATTTGCATTAACCTTGTTCTTTTTCTGCATCTTGTATATCAAAGTTAAGAATTTTCATGGCCCAATATGCTTTATGTTCTAGCTCAACAGGGAGGTGGCATGCTTTTTCAAAGAGTAGCCTATATGGGGACATACCAATAGGTGTTTTATATGCAGTTCTATATGCCCACAATGCATCATCTAATTTCAATGACCAAGTCTTTTCTAGATGCACTTATAGTTTTTTCTAAAATTCTTTTTAATTTCCCTATTAGACACCTCTACTTGACCACTGGATTTGTGGATGATATGGGGATAGCTATTTTATGAGTGACACCATATTTGTTTAACATTTTTCAAATTATTTATTATAAAAGTGTTTACCTCCATCACTAATGATTGCTCTAAGGAGTGCCAAAACATGTAAAAATATGCTTTTTCAAAAATTTGACAACTATCTTAGCATCATTAGTTGGAAAGGGTGCTGCTTCTACCCATTTTGAAACATAATCTACAGCCACAAGTATATATTGATTTGAAAAAGAACTAGAAAAAGGTCCCATGAAATCAATACCCCAAACATCAAAAATTTCACACACAAGAATATTGTTTAAAGGCATTTCATGTCTTCTAGAGAGATTTTCAGTTCTTTGACAGCGGTCACATGAAGAGACATAAGTATGAGCATCTTTAAATAGAGAGGGCCAATAAAAACCTGATTGAAGAACCTTATAAGCTGTTCTAGTTGGGCCAAAATGTCCTCCTACCTTTCGATCATGACAATGATGCAGAATTTTCTCCATTTCTTCCTCTGGAATGCATCTTCTAATGACCTGGTCTGAACAACACTTATACAAGAAGGGTTCATCCCAAGAAATAATGTTTAACAATAGATAAGAACCTCTTCTTTTGTTGAAAAGAAAGACCAAGTGGAAAAAACCTTACCAACCAAGTAGTTAATAATATCAGCATACCATGGAAAACGTTCTACCTGATATAGCATAGAGGCATTTCATCTGAAAATTCCTCCTTGATAGGGCAAATATCTAATTCCTTCTCTATGATATTTTTCAGTCTAGAAAGGTGGTCAGCAACTGAATTCTCTGTGCCCTTCTTATCCTTGATCTCCAAATCATACTCTTGTAGCAAAAGAATCCATCTGATCAATCTGGGTTTTGCATCTTTCTTGGTAAGGAGATACTTTAGAGCTGCATGGTCGGTGTATATAATAACTTTAGATAAAATAAGATAAGAATGAAATTTGTCTAATGCAAATACTACTGCCAGAAGCTCCTTTTCAGTGGTTGCATATTTTTGTTGAGCTTCAGTCAAAGTGCGGCTAGCATAGTATATAGTTTGAAAAATCTTATCCTTTCTTTGACCAAGTACTGCTCCTATGGCTGTGTCACTAGCATCACACATCAACTCAAAAGGTAAGGGACCAATCTGGTGCTACCATAATAGGATGCCGTGACCAGCTTCTCCTTGAGGGTGTTGAATGCCTGCAAACACTCATCAGAAAAATTGAAAAGAAACGTCTTTACATAATAATTTAGATAAAGGTTTAGAAATTAGAGAGAAGTCTTTTATAAATTCGACAATAAAATCCAGCATGCCCCAAAAAGCTCCTAATAGCCTTAACTGAGGTCGGTATGGATAACTTTTCGATCACCTCAAGCTTAGCTCTATCCACTTCAATACCTTTATATGAAATCTTGTGGCCTAAACACTATGCCTTCTTGTACCATCAGATGACACTTCTCCCAAGTTTAAAGATAAGATTAGTATCCTCACATCTTTGTAAAACAAGAGTTAAGTTATGCAAGCATTTATCAAATGTGGATCCAAAGAATAGAAAAATCATCCATAAATATTTCAAGAGAATTTTCAATCATATCATAAAAAATAGCCATCCATGCATCATTGAAAAGTAGCTGGTGCATTACATAAACCAAATGGCATTCTTCTAAAAGCAAATGTACCATAAGGACATGTAAAAGTAGTTTTCTCTTGATCCTCAAGGTGCTATGGCAATTTGATTATAACCAGAATATCCATCTAGAAAGTACTAAAAATCATGTCCAGCTAACCTTTCTAACATTCTGATCAATGAATGGAAGAGGATAATGATCTTTTCTAGTTGCATCATTTAATTTTCTATAATCCATACATACTCTCCATCCAGTAATAGTTCTAGTAGAAATTAATTCATTGTTATCATTTTGAACTACAGTAATTCCCACCTTTCTTAGGAACTACTTGAACAGACTCACCCATGAACTTATCGGAGATAGGATAAATAATACCTGCATCCAGTAGCTTGATTACCTCCTTTTTTGATCACTTCTTGCATCTTAGGGTTGAGTCTTCTTTGGGGTTGGACTGTAGGCTCATAGTTATCCTCCATGAGAATTTTGTGCATACAAATTGAGGGACTAATTCCTTTGATGTCTGCTATGGTCCATCCAAACGTCTTTTTGTGTTTCTTTAGTACTTTTAACAACTTCTCTTCCATTAAATCTATCAAAGAAGAAGAAATAATAATAGGTAAGTGTGATGAACCTTCCAAGAAAACATATTTTAAATGAGAAGGGAGAGGTTTAAGTTCAAGAGTAGGTGGCTCTTCAATTGATGTCTTTGGAAAAGGAGTGGATGATCTTTCTAATTCTTCAAATCATGGTCTGTATGTGCATGGAATATATGGTCCTGGCCTTTAACAATTTTATGCATTCTATTTGCCTTTCATCTTCAGCTGAACCCTCTTGTGATTGGACAATGCAAGCTTCAATAGGATCCTCAAACCTATTTTCTAGAAAATACTCATGCACTAAATTGTCAATATCATCTATACGAAAATAAGTTTGATTATCATTGGAATGTTTAATAACTTTAAAAATATTAAAAGTAACTTGTTCATCTTGGACTCTAAGAATTAATTTTTTTTGTTGAACATCTATTAAAGCTCCTCCAGTAGCTAAAAAGGGTCTCCCTAAAATAAGGGGTACATCATAATCTTCTTTCATATCAAGAACAATAAAATCAACAGGAAAAATAAACTTGTTTACCTTTACCAAGACATCCTCCACTATACCTCTTGGATATTTGATGGATCTATCGGCTAATTGAAGAGTAATAGTGGTAGGCTTGGTTCTCCTAGACCCAGCTTCCTGAAAATAGAAAAAGGCATGAGATTAATACTTGCTCCTAAATCACATAAAACTTTATCAAAACTACAATCACCAATAATGCAAGGGATAGTAAAACTCCCTGAATCTTTTAGCTTCTATGTGGTAATTTATTTTGAAGTATTGCTGAGCATTCTTCATTCAAATTTATTCTCTCATGCTCCTTCAGCTTTTTCTTATTTGTTAGGATTTCTTTGAGAAACTTGGCATACCTGGGCATTTGAGTGATAGCATCTACAAAAGGAATATTAATATGTAAATTCTTTAATATTTTGAAAAAGTTAGAAAATTTCTTATCTAGATGCTGTATTTGTCTCTCTAGGAATGGTAGTGGTGGCACGTAGGGCTTCACATTTGGATTGACAAATTGTATACCTGGAGACCATCCATCTGCTGGTTGTTTTGGTGACTGACGAATTTTAGTTGATGGTTTCTTATTTGTAGTTGGCTCTTCAGTCTCTTTCTTCTGATGATATGGCTCCTCCAGCTTTGTACCACTTCTTAGGGTGATAGCATTGACTTGCTCCCTTGGATTGGTCTCCATGTTGCTGGGCAAGGATCCCTGAGGTCTCTCAGAGATTATCTTAGCCATTTGACCTATTTGCATCTCCAAGTTTCGAATTGCTGCTGCTTGGTCCTGTCTAAGTTTGGCTTCTAAATTTTTTATAGTTGCTTCTTGGTTTTGCATAAATTTGACCATCAGCTCTTCCATGTTGGACTTCTTTTCAGGTACTTGGAATCTCGGGGGTGGCTGTTGTGCTGCATTTTGATTGCTCCATGAGAAATTTGGGTGCTGCCTCCACCCTTGATTGTATGTGTTGGAGTAGGGATTATTTTGTTATGGCCTAAAAAAATTACCAACATAATTAGCTGTATCAGTTGCTTTAGCAAAAGGATTACCTATCTGGCAATTGCTCGTATCATGTCCTCCTCCACACAGGTCACAGGTGATGCTCTGAACATGCATAGCTGTTCCCTTTAAGTTGTTGACTTCGGCTCTAAGGGCTGCAATTTCAGCTAGTAAGGTTGGCACGCAATCTACTCCCTGCACAGCTGCTAGTCTTTTTGGCATCATGCATTCTGTCTGCCACTGATAGCTATTTGATGCCATCTCATCGATCAGATCGAAGGCTTCTTCCTCCATTTTTTGATTAATTGTTCCTCCTGCTGCTGCATCAATCATAGAATATTAGTAGGAGATAAACCATTATAGAAAGTTTGTACCTGAAGCCATACGGGTAGTTGATGATGTGGACATCTCCTCAGCAATTTCCTTGAAATGCTCCCAAGCCTCATATAGTGTCTCCATGTCCATCTGCATAAAAGAAGTGATATCGTTGCGCATCTTGGCAGTCTTGGAAGGTGGAAAGTACTTGGCTAAGAATTTTTGGGCTAGGACATCCCAAGTTGTGATAGAACCTGCAGGAAGAGAATGAAGCCAACTCTTAGCTTTGTCCCATAAAGAGAAAGAAATAACCTTAATCTAATAGCATCATCCGACACCCCATTAATTTTAAAAGTATCATAAAGTTCAAGAAAAGTTAGAAATATGGGCATTCGGATCATCATGCACATGTGTCCACTGAATTGGACAGTTGATTGAATCATCTGGATCATCGCCGATTTTATTTAAAAGTTGTTTGCTCGTACTGGCGGTCTCCTGATGCTCGAAGCTGCATCGGACTACAGATGGTGTGATGTAATCATTTAATGGATGATGTACTGGTCGAATAGCTTCATGCTGTCCTTCGGTCGCCATATCCAATCCTAGATTGATGTCGTTAGGATCTTCAGCTGCCATGTTTCTTTCTTGTTGTAGTCTTCTAATGGTCCTTTCAATTTCTGGATCTAAAGGATAGTAAGTTACTATGTCCAGTACGTGTCATGCACTGAACAAATTTTTTTTAAAAAAATAATAAAAATTAAAAATAAAATTCTAAAGTAAAGCTAGGATCAAAATTTTAATATTGTTTTAGACACAATCCCCGGCAATGGTGCCAAAAACTTGATGCATGCTAAGTCTATAGCTATGGCAAGTGCACCAGTCGATCAAGTAATAAAGTAAATGAGTAGAGTATCATCCCTAGAGGATTGAAAAATAAGTACTGAAAAGCTCTTTCCTATGCTTTATTTAGAAGATCGATTTATGAGAATAAGAAATTAAAGAACAAAATAAAGAAATAATTAAAAATTTTAAGAAAATAGAGAGAGTGTAATTATTAGGATTTTAAACTTAAGAGCAATGTGTTACTAAGGCAATCGGTTCACCAACTCAGTCAATACAATATTCAGGTTATTAGATTAATTTTATTTCATGTAACAGTGGAGTCTCCTAATTTATTCACTATCTTTTTGGTCCAGGCATAGCAAAACTATCAATATTTATTAATTATTCTTTGGTACAGATATAATTTAAATAAATATTAATGTATTAAATTTTGTGAAATCCTCAAATTAAAATACATGGAATCTAAAGCGTACTAAAATTTTTGCATGCATATGAATTCTAATTTGATTCATAATACAAGCTATATAATCAAGAAGCAATAACATAGATGTACTAGGTCCGTAACATCTATGTTCATCAGGTCAATTAGAAGATGACCAATAATCTAAAAGCATTAAGATCATATTTATATACTCTTCATGAATAAAATTTAAAATTAAAAATAAATCACACTGAATATTGCATCAAAAGAGTGGCTACACCTTAGTCTTAGTAAAAGAAAATTTAGTTCATGATAACAAGTTCAAAAATAGCAAATAAAATAAAAAGCATAAAGAAATTAGACTGTTTGATTGCTGAAATTGATTGTCCGTCACTCTTGGTGTGGAGAACTTGGTGAAGAAGAAAAGAAGCTCCTTGATCAATGTTCTAATTGTTAGAAGAAGAAAAAAAATTAAAAACCCTTTCTTTTCTCTTAAAAATCTCTCTTCTCTTTCTACCTCTCTCCTCTCTTTCTCTTCTTTTTCTTTTTTTTACTATCTCCCCCTTTTTTTTTCGACAATAGCAGACCTTTTTATAGGCTGAGAGGTGAATTTTTTCACCGAAATCCTATTGAAATTAGGTTTAAAACTCTCAAAATAACTCAAAAAGAGTCTTAGACCAATTCTAACCATTGGATGTTGATCAAACGGTCCAAAAATTACTCAAAAATCATCTTAAAATCCCTAATCAAGTTGGAATTCATTTGGACCATTGGATCAGCCTTAAAGATCAAATCTAGACCATCAGATCGTGCATAGAGAAGCCTTTGATTCTTAGTTTTAAAGTCAAGATGAATCTCAGCCGTTGGATCTCGATCGAAAGTTGCATCTACTATTCGTTAGCACATGCATTTCAGCCGTCCGATCAAATCCCAGTGAAAGGCACCCATCGAATCAGACAAAATTTCCAAATTGCCCTCTATAGACCATGTGCGAGCTCGATGTTGCATGGACCGCTGCATTCTTTAATCAATCAGAGCATGCTTCTTCATGTGAAATCCCCGAAATGCCCTCCAAACAGTCCATCGTGCGTCGTGAAAAATGTTGACGTTAGCTTAGTGTCAGTGTTACATCAACGAATCAGTCTACTGAGTGCGGTCGGATCGGGCGATCTACTGAGCCAATTTTTTTGAACCGGTTTGAATCGAACCAGCTTTTTTTTTTTTGAAATTCAATTTTGGGCTCGTTTGAAGTCCATTTTGTCTGAAATTTATTTCATCTAAACCAAAAAAATAAGATCTTCATATTGGTGGCCTTCTTTCCTACATAAGATTAATAAAAATATCAATTTTTTAAAAAATAAATTAATTTATTTTATAATTTAATACTTTTATTAGTATATTTTTACCACTTATTAGTGTGCTAGCACAATTTTCTTGAACCTAATTGAATCTTATTCAAATCAATTGAACTGGGTTAGTCTAATTGATGATATCCAGATCTAAACCCTTATTTGTGTGATCTAGTTAGGCTCAATTTCGTATGATAATGGGATATGTTGCGATCTCTATCATCGACATCATCGAAATACCTTTCGATGGATCAGAACTTTTCTGATTCAAATAACTAGTATGATCGATCATCCAAATCATTCTAATTGCTCTCAAAATTCATCAGTGACACCTAGCAACATATGGTGGCAACCCATCAGAATTGAAAATGAACCTCTCGGTGTAGTTACCTATGTGATTAGATTTCTCTATCTTGAGCCCCGACCGAATTAGGGTTAAGGTGATCTCATCAAACCCTAATATCCGTCATATGAATTAATCATTCAATTCAAGTCCAATGTGAAAAACCTAATAGAAACTCTTTTTATTATTTCTCTCTACCATGGCCATGGGCTTATAGACTTAATTCTTATGATCATCATAGAGCTGCTCCTCATCTACTGAGGTAGATAGATCTCCTATTGATGCAATCCAATTTCTACAATGAACATGCTATAGCCAATATACACCTCAGGATTTAGAATAACTAGGAGACCGAGTTATGGTGTAGTCAAACTATAACATCCTTAAGGTGAACTACCGATGCTCCTCAGATCAAAGAATCAGACACACCACTGCAGCTTCGAACCAATCATTGATGAGAAAGTAGACTTCCTCATGACTACTCGAGGTGGTCATGCTCAATGCCCTCGTTCTCTAATGAGTATCTATACTCTCGCTCCGATGTCTCTATGCTGTAGACTCAAGACTCATCTACCTTAAAGAAGCGATCGTACACCAACCTTCCGGATCAATTACCATCCTCATGATGATCCTACGGTCGGGAGCATTTTATGAGTTAATAATGAAAATTCATGTCTTAAATTTTCAACTCTTGAAAATATGAACTATCATTACCATTAACTCAAGGGATGTATCACAGATACTTTCAAATATACACTGTGATAGAAAATAACTCATTTTATTATTTAGAGTCAAAATTATAATTTTGTTCTTAGAAGTATATTATAAGTGTCAGCAAATCTGGCTTCTAGGACACACATATCTAACACCAAGTATCAATTTCTTGCTGCTCCCTTCAGAGTAGATGAAAAAGCTTAGCATAAGAAGGCATCTAGTGCACCATGGAGCAGCATCATTATCTGAAAGGCCTTCAAGTGGTTGACCGAATTAGTGGTTCCATCGTAGCTCTCAAATTGATGAAGCTTGAAGTTCGGTGGGATTGGTTCCTACATGATTTGATGAAAGAAAGGAGGATTGGTACAGATATCATTATCGTGAGAGAAGGGAGCATGGCAGAGTTTCTCAATTTGTCGGTTCATTTCTTATAGCTTTCGATCTAGGAGATCTTCGTGGTCATGAATCTCCAAATTTTTTTGGCTGAACAAGGGTAGAGTCCCTGCAGGGGTAGAGTCATGGTCAAAGCAGGGGCTCTCTACCCTCTACTTCCCTTTCTCAGAGGTGATCGGTCGACTCACCTAAGTCGATCATCCCCAAATTGGATCCTGGGGTTTTGAAGAAGTCTGCTTTGATCGGACCGGCATCGGAGGACGCTGCTACCGCATGGCCTACACTGCTTCAGTGAGGCCCCTAACCTGCTAAACTAGCAGGTTAAATTATTCTGCATCCACCATTTCCATCGATGGAACTTGAGATGCTGGGGATGAGATGAGGGTGGGCAAATTTGGATGAGATCTAGCCATGAAGATGGTCGACCATCAGGTGGAAGCCTTTCTGGGAGGCATCCTCATGAGATCGACTGGAGGAGAAGAACTTTGAGGGGGAAGGAGAGAGATCTCCATCGAGCACTCCTTTAAGAATAAGAGAACCTCAAGAGAAAGAGGTTCCTTCCTCTAGCGCCAATCCTATTGGTGCAAAATCTGATTGTTACCGAAATTGAGATTGGAGTCAGAGAAGATGAGGTTATTATCGGTGACCTATGAAACAAGTCTCGTTCGAAGTCGGAGGTGGTGGCTCCGGCAAGACCCTCCGACGATCAAGTTAGCTCTTTCAGCCAACAGAAATAGAGTGCTTAGAGAGATTTTAGCAGAGTTTTTAGAAGAAAAGGAGAACTTAGAGCCTAGAGAAGAAATCATATCTAGAGGATCTCTTATATAGATGGAGCCTATAACAAACTGATAGTGATAGCCCTAACCATCCAATAGTGGGCCATTCAGGGCCACGTGGAGTTTGTTATGGAGTGTGGTGTCTATTGTCATGATGTGCTAATTTATTAGGATTAAATAGTTGAAGTTTCGAAGAGGCAGGTGCTGGCAGTGAAGAGCTTCAAGTTTCAACAATTTTAGAGGAGTTTAAACTCTTTTAGGATCGTTCGTGTGTAAGTGGGTTCATGCTATGCAGATTGCTGGATCTGCATAGGCGTGGAGGCCTTTCTAGGAAACTGCATGAAATTCGATCGAAAGAGATTTGGAAGTTTGCTGGGGAAATCTTGAAGGAAGTCCGCTGGAGGAATCCAGAAGGAGGTCTGCTGGAAGGATTCGGAAGGAGTTTGACTGATGAAGAAATCCAATTGAGGATGAAGTCCAAAAGGAGTCTGACTGATGGAGAAGTCCGACTAAAGAAGAAGTTTGGAGGACTAGTGATTGGAGAAGATCGGCTGGAGGAATGTCAAAAGAAGCCTACTTAGGATGGAGGAGTCTGACCACCCCTACCATTCAAGCTCATCCGGGCGAGGTTCGGGGGATCTTGCGAATTCGATCGAGGGTTAATCTTGGTCATCACTATCGAACGGAATCATTCAGCAATCAGATATCCAACCAAACTTTGGCAGGAGCGGGTTCATCCCCAACAACTATTAATTAGGTTCGATCAATTTCTTAACTAAGTCCATATTTAATCTAACCCTAGGTCAACCCAGTTATGGACCTGATCAAAGCTAACAAATTATTCTTTAATCCATGTTTTATGAAATTATCTTAGGATCTTTAAATCACAAACCTAGATCCTAAATAATCACTTAATTCTCAATTAAGTTCAAAGCTTATGGGTTTGGATTTATGGAATCTCAAAACTAATTTTTGATTTGATCATTTAAAATATTTTCAAATTATAAATAGTTTACATTGAATCATATTCAATACATGATTTTAGATCTGATTTATTTTAATATTTAGATCATGTCCTATGGTTTTGAATCTAGAATTTTGTAAAAATTAAGTTCTTAATTTAATTTCTATAAAATAAATATGTCACATATATACATTCTAGATTCAAAATATATATATATATATATATATCAATATATGCAACAGGAGGATCTAAATCTAAACATAAAATATATCATATGGATCAAAACATAAATTATTTAAATTTAGATTTAAAATTTAAAAATAAATTATAAATTATTTTAGATCTCATCTAACTTATTTATGATTTAGGTGATTCACATACTAGAATAACCTCTCCACTTTAAGGGGTAAACCTTATAATAGGACAATCTTATAATTAGTATGTCCAACATGATATTATTTAGATCTAATCAAAATAATTTAAAATAAATCTAACATCTATTTATTTTAGATTTAAAATTAAAAAAATAAATTATAAAATTATTTAGATCATATCTAACTTATTCATGATTCAAAAATAGATCGGCACATACTAGGATAACCTCTCCATTGTAAGGGATAAATCTTATAGCAGGATAATCTTATAATCAGTATGTGTGATCTTTAGAGTTTTATTTTTGGATTTATCTTAATGCAAACATGATCATGTTATAATAGAACCTAGATGCTCTGATACCACTGATGAAAAATATATAGGATTTCATGCTTGAATTTCAAAACTTTTCTGAAATAAATGCAGTGGAAGATGCAGATTAAATAATTTAATCTATAAAAGTACGTAATCTAATTACTAAATCCTACATCTAGGATCTATAATATGTTATAATGTATGCATAAATCAAAAAAAAAATTTGGTATTGATCAAATCAATACCCTAGATCTAGAACAGTTCTAGATCTAAACCCTAGATAGCATCTAGGTGAGAGAAGAGATCAAATCTCTTACCTTTGCATGGATTGAGAACTCCGTGGTTGATTTTCATTATTATCTTTAGAGCTGCATACACGTCCAACCTCTACAGAATGTCCACACGAGGCTGCAACACAAATCAGAGGTTCATCGAATGAAGATCTGCTCGAAGTGCTAGCTTCTCGCGAATCCCTCTAGATGGTTAATCTAAAAATTATTCTCTAGATCTCTTGGACACTCCAAGAGATGAAGAATAAGAGGAGGAATAGGAAAAAAATCCAACCTTTGGATCTACCAAAAATCAAAAATAAAATATATGAGAAAAGGCCCTAAGAGAAGATAAATATTCTCTTTCAGGACATCAATGATTGATATCCTGAAAACATCTTTATACTAAGATAAGAGGAGACCTTCTCCTCTAGATTTTTCTCATGTTTCCAGATCTTATACTCTCTAATTTTTCTCATAGAAAAATCTCATAAAACTATGGAAAAGAAGAGTTCTCAAAGAAACTCTAAGAGAAGATCTTTTTCTCTTTTTCTTCTTTTATCAGGACATGATCATATCATGACCAAAAATGATCACCGTGCCCCAACACCTTGGAGCCTAGATACCCATGCCCTCTTCCTCTCTCTCTCAGATTTTTATCATATAAAAATTATAAAAAAAATATTGAGAAAATAAATATTGAAAGAAAACTATAAGAGAAGACATTCTCTTTTACCTTTGTCTTCATCAAGACCTGAACCTTTCATGTCTTAATGAAGACTCTTTCTCCAAAGAAGTAGGCGTCCATAACCCCCATGCCAACACCTCCTTTTCTTTGCCTTTTTGTTGTGGAATCATCAAAATTTTTGACGCTAAAAAACTTAGAAGTGTTGAAATCTAGCACCTCGAGATTTGATCCATGATAAGCCAAGAATGAGATTTAAGAGCCATAAGAAAGATCAGCCAACATACAATCGGGCTCACTCGGATATGCAATCGAGCTGGCTTAGGATGAGATTGAGCTATCTCGAGGTGGATTCGAGCCAGCTCTCTCAGGTGGATAGAAAGCAGTGCTTAGGCCAAACACAGTTGAGCCAGCTCGACTGTGGACTGAGTCGGCTCGATGGAGGTGAACAGTGGGGACATGCCCAGTGTAGGCAAGCACATGTGAGCACGTGTGTTGAAGCTTTTCCATGGGGTCTATGGAGCTGTCGCACTATCTAACGGCTAGGAGAGCATGCGGGAGTTGATCGGATGGCTATTGGGATAATTAGGGCTTATAAGAAGGCCTAACGATCTAAGGAGTCGAGAGAGTCTAAAAAAAATCTCTCAAATGGTGTAGAGATAAGATAAGGAGTGCTAGTGTGCTGTAGTAGTGTCTTTCTGAAGGCATGGGAGGCTGAGAGAGGCTCAACGGTGTAGCAACCGAGGAGGATATCTCAGTAGAGAGTGCCAGGAGCTTCTCAAGGAGATCAGGAGCAGATCTCAGGAAGAGTCAAGAGTCTCTTGACGCGCCAAGAGCATCAAGAAAGTTAGGAGTATCCTAGAATAGTAGCGTTGCCTAGGGACAAAGATTGGGGCTTGATGTAGAGGCTCAGAGGATCATAAAGTATCTAGGAATATTGAGGATCCTAGACTGGTAGATCTATGAGGAGGATCTTCTTAGAATTTCTATGAGAGCATTATATGGGTGAGTGCTTCTAGATTGAGAGAGAGAGTAGGTGAGTTGAGATTTTATCTCCACTATTATTCTTTCTCGATAGTGAAGCATTGCATGTCCCGTGGATGTAGGCACTTGGGCCGAACCACGTATATAGTTGTGTTTGTTTGTCTTCTTCTATCTTTTTATAGTAACAGGTGGTGCCATATCTTCTATAGGTGATCTTGGGCAGGTGATCCATGTTCCATAGTTGACGGATCTATCCTAATAGTGGTTGTTGGAAAATATGTCCAAAAGCCAATAATTTAAGTAGTAGATGATTAGAATTAGTATATGAATTATCTAATGATAATAGTTATTGAAGAAAAAAATCTGTTTCTCAGGTTAGGCTCGTTCAGATCTGATTGGATCAAGAGAGATACTTCAAAATTTTTTTCTTTTAGATCCAAATCAGATTTGAGACTCTTTAGATCTAATTTTATCAATCTGAAAAAATAAAATAAATTAAATAAATTAAATCTAATTTAATTATACCTTATTATGGGTAATCCTATTACCCTATGATGATCTCGATGTTTGTTTGAGGTTCTGGATGCAGCCACACAAGTGCCTGGCCTCTACCAATATCCACTAAAACAAGATCTAGAGATCTTCTTCTTCTTAATCTCTTCTCCAAAAATTAGATCTAGATCTGATCTTGAAGGTCTTCAAAATAGCTTTTGAAGATCAGCCGTTATCTCTAGCAGTAGTGCTGCCTTCTTCCTTTCCTGTTGCCTTTCTCTTGCTTGGATCACACCAAACTTATGCCCAAAAACTCTTGGATATGGATAGGAGAGAGAGGATCTGAAGGTGGCATGGAGAGGGTGGGAGAGGAGCCTTGTGGCATGGGTAAAGGATAGAACCTCTCAATCCTAGGTGCAGACAGGGTTTATATAGACCCTACTGCACCATGCAGCGCCACATCATCTCGGCTAATCATGGCTCTTTGTGCAATCAGATCTAAATCTGATTAGTGGGATGATATCATCTGATCTAATCAAATTAGAGTCCCTCACAAACCTCCTTTGGTGGCACCAAGACTAGTCAAAGAAGACTCTTTGGTGCCACCCAAGTTGAAAGCATGAAGCAACTAGAGTCCCATCTGTATGGGACTCCAAGCATGATCCTCATGGGCTGCATGCCTCCCTAGGCATGCACCCCTTCCCTTTCTACTTTTTAGTAAGGGACAAAGCCCCATGTTCTCTTCTATGGGTGCATGATACATGGACAAATGTCTAAGTATCAAAGGTCAACATTTGACCAAAGTCAAAGGACAAGATTTAGCAGGTGACAAAAAATGGTAGGTGTTGCCTCAAATTTATCTCATAAATTAAGACAATCCTTTTCTAATCTGGACAAGCTCCAGTCAGACCAAGTAATGATTCCTAAGTGAGCTCAAATATATTTGGCTCAGTCGAGACAAGCTTTAATGATTGTTGAAGGAGAACATTTGGCTCAATAATATGCTAGCATGATTCCTTGAACCTAATTGAATCTTATTCAAATCAATTGAACTAGATTAGTCCAATTGATGATTTTTAGATCCAAACCCTTATTTGTGTGATCTAGTTAGATTTAGTTTCGTATGGTAATGAGATACATCATGATCTCTATCATCGATATCATCGAAATACCTTCCGATGGATCAGAACTTTTCTGATTCAGACAACTAGTATGATCGATCATCCAAATCATTCTAATTGCTTCCAAAATCCACTAGTGACACCTAGCAGCATATGGTGGCAATCTATCAGAATTAAAAATGAACCTCTCAATGTAGTTACCTATATGATTAAGTTCCTCTATCTTGAGCCCCGACCGGATTAGGGTTAAGGTGATCTCATCAAACCCTAATATCCATAATATAAATTAATCATTTGATTCAAGTCCAATGTGAAAATCCTAATAAAAAATCTTTCTATTAGGTCACTCTGCCATGGCCATGGGCTTATGGACTTGATTCTCTTGATCATCATAGGGCTGCTCCTCTTCTACCGAGGTAGATAGATCCCCTATCGGTGCAATCCAGTTCTTACAATAAACATGCTATAGCTAACATACACTCAGGGTTCCAAATGGCTAGGAAATCGAGTTATGGTGTTGTCAAACTATAACATCCTCATGGTGAACTATCGATACACCTCAGGTTAAAGAACCAAACACACCACTACAGCTTCGAGCCAGTCATTGATGAGAAGGTAGACTTCCTCATGACTGCTCGAGGTGGTCACGCTCAGTGCCCTCATTCTCTAACGAGTACCTGTACTCTCACTCCGGTGACTCTACATCGTAGACTCAAGACTTATCTATTCTAAAGAAGTGATCATACACCAATCTTTCAGATCAATCACCATCCTCATGATGATCCTATGGTTGAAAGCATTTTATGAGTTAACAATGAAAATTCATGTCTTAAATTTTCAACTTTTGAAAATATGAACTATCATTACCATTTCTTAAGGGATGTATCATAGACACTTTCAAATACATATTGTGATAGAAAATAATCCATTTTATTATTTATAGTCAAAATTATAATTTTATCCTTAGATGTGTATTACAAGTGTCAGCCAATTCTGGCTTCTAGGGCACACATATCTAACAAACTCCCACTTAACCTAAAGCCAATTGGCTATAAATCTAAGTCCCATCTTCTCAAGATGGATTTCGATCTTCTGCTGGCCCAATGGCTTTGTGAGTGGATCTGCCATATTGTATGCGGAGTCGGCTCTCTTGACTTCAACATAACCTTTCTCGAGGTAATCATGGATGAGGTGATATTATCGTTCGATGTGCTTGGATTTCTAGTGAGACCTCGGCTCCTTAACAAGGGCTATGGCGCCATTGTTGTCGAGTACAGAAGAATGGCATCTGATGGCATCACTCCAATCCCTATGGCAAATTTTTTAAACCAGAATGCCTCCTTCATAGCTTTTGATGAAGTGATGTATTCTACTTCCATGGTGGAATCTGCTATCACTATCTGCTTGGAACATTTCCAACTGATGGCACCATCATTACATATAAATAGACTCCTAGATGTTAACTTTCGATCATCTATATCGGACATAAAATTGGAGTCTATATACCCTTGGACTTGGAGTTCTCCATTACCAAAAACCAACAACATATTCTTCGTTCTTCTCAAGTACTTAAGGATACATTTCACAGAAGTCCAGTGTTCTTCACCTAGATTCAACTGATATCTACTCATGACATTCACAGCATGGGCTATATCAGGTCGTGTACATAACATAGCATACATTAGGCTCCCTATTGCTGAAGCATAATGGATCTTGTTCATGCATTCTATCTCCTCAAGTGTGCTAGGGCACATCTTCTTAGAGAGATGAATGCCATGTCTGAAGGGTACCAAAACCCTCTTGGAGTTTTTCATGCTAAACCTCTTTAGCACTTTCTCTATGTACATCTTCTACGAAAGACCTAGCATCTTATTCGATCTGTCTCTTTAGACCTTAATTTCTAGAATGAAGGATGCTTCTCTTAGGTCTTTCATGGAGAATTCTTTAGATAACCATATTTTAACTGTGGTCAATATGGGAATATCATTCTCAATAAGGAGGATATCATCCATGTATAGTACGAAAAAGACAATAGCGCTCCCACTGACCTTTTTGAAGATACATGGTTCCTCCTCATTTTTGATGAAACTAAATAATTTGATCACATCATTAAATCGAGTATTCCAGCTTCGACATGCTTGCTTAAGTCCATATATGGACCTTTGCAGCTTGCATACTTTGTGATCAGCATCACTGAACGTAAAATCTAGCAACTATTCTATATAGATATCTTTCTCAAGATATCTATTTAAGAATGCCATTTTCACATTCACTTATCATATTTCATAATCAAAATAAGTTGCAACAACAAGCAATATGCAGATGGACTTTAAAATAGCTACTGGCGAAAAGGTATCCTGATAGTCAATGCCTTCATGCCGATTATATCCTTTTGCCACTAATCTAGCTTTGAATATCTCCACATTCCCATCTGCACCAATCTTTCTCTTGTAGATCCATTTACACCCAATACGTACTATATCTTCTAGTGGATCTACCAAGATCCAGACTTAGTTTGAGTGTATTGAGTCAATTTCTGACTTTATTGCCTCTAACCATTTCTTGAAGTCGATATCTGATATCGCCTCATCATAGGTTTTGGGATCATCACCATAAATCCCATTACCTGCAAGAACATTTTCTCTACTTCTTCTGAGATAGTACCTAAGTATCTCTCAGGAGGATGAAAAATTCTTTTTGATCTACGAGGTGGAGGAGGTAGTGATTGTATTGGCTCAACCTGATTTGGTTCCGCAGGGTCCTTAGCTCGTTGCTCTTGTGAGACTCTCCTCGAGCTTGATCTACTTTCCAATGCCGCTATCTTGAATAAACTATTTTTCAAGAAAGATGGCATGCCGACTTACAATCATATTGTGGTCTTCTAGAATGTAGAAATAATATCTTAATGACTCTTTAGGATATCCTATAAATCGAGCTCTAAAGGACATAAAATCTAACTTGTTTGCTTATTGTCTTTTGACATGAGCCAGACAACCCCAAATTCTGAGATGACTTAGACTTGATTTCTTACCATGCTATATCTCATATGGTATGATAGGAATGGTTTTAGAGGAAATCTTATTTAGTAAATATATAGCAGTTAATAAACTATGTCCCCAAAGAAAAATAGGAAGGTTTGTGAAGCTCAACATGGATCGGACCATATCTAATAGGATCCGATTCTTTCGTTCTAAAATCCTATTGAGTTGAGGTATTTCAGATGGAGTCCATTGAGAGATTATGCCATTTTTCTTGAGATAGTCAAGGAATTCCCGACTGAGGTATTCACCTCCTCAATCTGATCAAAGAACCTTAATAGGTTTTTTAGTTTGCTTTTTTACTTCATATCTAAATTTCTTGAACTTTTCAAAAGCTTCAAACTTATGTCTATGAGATACATGTACCCATACTGAGATAAATCATCGGTAAAGGTTATGAAGTAGACAAAGTTGCCTCTAACCGACACATCAAATGGACCGCATACATCAGTATGTACTTGGGCAAGTAGATCTGTGACCCTTTCTCCATGTCCCACAAAAGGGAGCTTAGTCATTTTGCCATGAAGACATGATTTACAAATTGGATATGACTCGTAAGTCAACGAACTCAATAGCTCAATTTTCTCCAATTTGTTAATCCTATCTTCTGCTATATGACCTAGCCTTAGGTGCCATTGATACCTATCATTTGAACTATCCCTGGGTCATTTTGATCTTATGGCTTTCACATTTTGCTTGATATTAAGGATAGATACATCGATATGTAACTGATAGAGACTGTTTATGAGAAAATCACTTGCAATTTTATTTCTTTCATAAAAAATATTACAATGGTCCTTAAGAAAACTAATTATATAGCCTTCTTATGCTAAATATAAAACATAAATTAAATTTCTGCTTGCAGCAGGCATATAATAACAATCCTTAAGTACTAAATCTAAGCCAGATGGTAGTCGAAGAGGATAGATTTCCACAGCCACAATAGCAACTCTTGCTCCATTTTCGATGCATAGGATCATCTCACCATCCCTCAGCCTCCTGCTATCCTGAAGACCCTGCATGGAAGTGCACAAATAGGCATTAGAACTAGAGTCAAGCACTCAACTGGATGCAAAAGAAACCATAAGATTAGATTCAATAACGAGCATACCTCAAAAAGGACATGTCTTCTTCTTATTCTTCAGGGTGGCCAGGTATATAGGGCAGTTCTACTTTCAATGCCCGTCAATATTACAATAGAAATACTTTTCTTTGTCAGCAGCCTTCTTCTTCAGCTCTGCCTTCTTTTGCTTTCCACCTTCCATATTCTATCTTTTTATAGACTTCTTCTTCTTTTCAAAAGACTTTCTCTTGGAAGAAGTCCATTCCATAGCAAGTACTGAGCCTTTAGAACCTTTCATAGAAAGCTCAATAGTAACTAGCATGTTTATAAGCTCGGCCAGAGTACTCTAAAGTTTATGCATATGGTAGTTCATGATGAACTGCCCATACACATCAGTCAAGGATTGCAAAATTATATCATTTTGTAGATCCTGGTCTAACTTCACTTTGAGCTTCTTAAGCTCTTCCAAGTTTTTGATCATCATTAGACAATGATCTTGGACTGACTGTCCATCATGCATTTTAGTCTTAAATAATCATTTAGTGATTTGATATTTAGCTGCATGACTCTATTCATCAAACAACTCTTGTAGGTAAGCCAACATTTGGTGGGCAGTCTTGATATCTTGATGTTGGCACTGAAGCTCATCAGACATCGAGCCCAACCTATAGTATCTGACCTTATTATCTTCATCCATCTATTTATCAAGAGATGCTTTCTGTTCAATAGATGGACAGGTTGATAACGTGGGGGGATCCTGATCCAATACATAAGTTAAATTTTCAGAATCCAAAATAATTTTGAAGTTCCAAAGCCAATCCTTATAATTGGATCCGATCAGTCTATGGGTGTCCAGGATATGGGCTAGTGGATTGGATGCAGATATTTTTCTATAGAGAGTCAAAGTTTCTAATTAAATTTTATAATTAAGATTTGAATAATTTATTTAGAATTTTAATTTTTAAATAAATTAGCTTTCACTATTTTCTTGGA
Organism: Cocos nucifera; assembly: GCA_006176705.1. Lineage (NCBI taxonomy): Eukaryota > Viridiplantae > Streptophyta > Magnoliopsida > Arecales > Arecaceae > Cocos > Cocos nucifera. The sequence goes on from QRFJ01000762.1 coordinate 336,326, forward strand.
TCCCTATATTTTCTTTGTAGAGATGCAAAAATCTTCATGATTAATGATTTCTAGTGGATGGTGCAGTCCCACCAACTGACTCATCACCTCACCTAATAGTTATTGGTGATGGATTAGCCAATGAGTGAACAACTCTTGTCCAATGATTCTCTAATCATGGTGCACCCAGGCTTGGTCTCTAATTCATGAATCTCATTATGCTCGAAATATTGATCCACTCCTTAGTTTAGTCAGACCCACCATTTGCACAGATTGAATTCCTAATTGGGTCTCTCACCGTATCTAAAATATTGAGCCCAATCCATCCTCCAGTCCATAGCATCCAATGTCTAATAGACATGGTTGCATCTTTTTGGTGCAATCGAACTACTGTGACCAGTCGAGGACAATCAACCTCGAGAAGAGCTTGCACATCTACAATGATAGAAGACCTTAGACTTAATCTTTTTTAGGAAGATTTGATTTAGGTCTCTTTAAACTTGACTTGACATAGTCATAGCCATTATGACTAACCTAGTGGTACGGGTTAGCTCAGATTATTAGCCACCTCAGATCAGGACTGAGTCGACAAATAGGGTCAGATAAGTGAGACCAGTGGAAGGGATATGCCATTAACTCGATAAGAATACATTTGAGTCGAGCAGCTCCTAATTAAAAATCAGTCAGTCGTATCTACCAAACTTACCTTAGACATCAAATTATTAAGTCAGAACCAATCGGGTTAGCCTACAATCCAGACTCTAACCACTGAGCCTGATTAGATCTTAACTTGATCGATCACTCATGTGACTCAACCTTGATTCAGACTTAATCCTATTAGGCTGATCAATTTAAGCACTTGATCCCATCTAACTGACTCTTGATTTGGTTTGATCAACCGCTAGATCTAATTGAGCTACCTAAGTCTAAACCCAATTTTATGAATATGTATAAGATTTAAAAATTTTTAATTTTAGATCTAATATATTTCATAATCTTAATTCTTAATTAAGTTTAGGATTCATAAACAAAATATGTAAATTAAATCCTAGGATTTCAGGATCTAGGATTTTGCAGAAAATAAGTTTTTGATTTCTGATTAAGGATGAACGCGCAGCACCCCTACACATCATAAAAATATCCCATCGAATGGAAGGAGAGGGCATTTAAATCTTACTTCATTCTTATGATCGGACGGCCAAGGAGAATGCCTTAATCAGAAATATGATGAATCTACAAAACTAGTTAGATCTACATATATATCACATATATAAAATTGATCTAACTTAAAAACATATCTTGCATACATCTCATGTATCATATCATGCATGTTTTTAGATATAAATTATCTCATAAATATCTAAAAAATAAAATTTAAATTTGATCATATCAAATTAAATTTATTCAAGATAACTTTGTAGAATTATTCTACAACTAGTCTAAATATGCATCTATCATATCTCATATGAACAAAATTAAATAAATTTATTTTCTATTTTTAGATCTAATTATAATATTTATAATATAAAAAAATAATAAATAAATAGATCTAAAATTATAATTAATCAAATTAAAATTTTGATCACTCTAGACTACACATAGAATAATTCTATTCCTAGTCTAGTCATGCTTCTCATACATCTTAGATCTAGATTATATAATTTTTTAAATTTTTGATTTTAGATCTAATCACATCTAATGTGACATCTAAAATTATCTAATTATTAGATTAAAATTATATTAAAATTAGATCTTAAATAATTATGAAATCCGACTCTGATATAAATTGAAGGGAAAACCCTATTTTCCGAATCAGGTCATTCAGATCTGATTTGATCAAGAGGGATATTTTAAAAATTTTTCTCTTAGATTTAATTAGATCTGAGACTCTTCAGATCTAATTTTATCAATCTAATAAAATAAAAATAAAAATAAATTAAATTAAATCTAATTTAATTATACCTTGTTATGGGTAATCTTATTACCTTATGATGATCCCGATGCTTGCCTGAGGTTCTCGATGGAGCCACGCAAGCGCCTGGCCTCTACCGATATCCACTCAAGCAAGATCTAGAGATCTTCTTCTTCTCAATATGTACTCCAAAGATTAGATCTGGATTTGATCTTGAAGGTCTTCAAAATACCTTTTGAAGATCAGGTGTTGTCTCTTGCAGCAGTGCTGCCTTCTTCTTTCTTGTCGCCTTTCTCTTGCTTGGAGCACACCAAACTCGAGCCCAAAGCTTCTTGGGCATGGAGAGGAGAGAGAGGATCTAAAGGTGGTGTGGATAGGGAGGGAGAGAAGCCTTGTGGCATGGGCAAAGAGTAGAGGATCTGAATCCTAGGCGGAGATAGGGTTTATATAGATCCTGCTGCGCCATGCAGTGCCACATCATCTTGGCCAATCATGGCTTTTTATGCAATCAGATCTAAATTTGATTGATAGAATGACATCATCTAATTCAATTAGATTAGAGTTCCTCACAAACCTCCTTAGGTGGTGCCAAGATTGGTCAAAGAAAACTCTTTGGCGCCACCTTAGTATGAAGCAATAAGCATCTAGAGTCCCATCTATATGGGACTCCAATCCTTATCCACATTGGGTGCATGCCTCCCTAGGCATGTGCCCCTTGCCTTTCTACTATTTAGCATGGGGACAAGGGTCAAAGCTCTCTCCTATAGGTGCATGACACATGGGCAGATGTCTAAGTGTCAAAGGTCATAATTTGACTAAAGTCCAAATACAAGATTTAGCAGGTAACGAAAAATGGTAGGTGTTGTCTCAAATTTATTTCATAAATTAAGACAACCTTTTTCTGATCTGGACAAGCTCTAATTATACCAAGTAAGGGTTTCTAAGTGAATCCAAATATATTTGGCTCAGTTGAGATAACTTTTAATGATTGTTGAAGGAGAATATCAGGCTCAATCGTATGCTAGCACGATTTGCTTGAACCTAATTGAATCTTATTCAAATCAAATGAATTGGGTTAGTCCAATTGATGATATCTAGATCTAAATCCTTATTTGTATGATCTAGTTAGGTTCAGTTCCATATAGTAATGGGATATGTCATGATCTCTATCATCGACATCATCGAAACACCTTCCAATGGATCAGAACTTTTTTGCTTCAGACAACTAGTATGATCGATCATCCAAATCATTCTAATTGCTCCCAAAATCCACCAGTGACACCTAGCAGCATATGGTGGCAACCCATTAGAACTAAAAATAAATCTCTTGGTGTAGTTACCTGTGTGATTAAGTTCCTCCATCCTGAGCCCTGATCGGATTAGGGTTAAGGTGATCTCGTCAAATCCTAATTTTCGTCATATGAATTAATCATTCGATTCAAGTCCAATATGAAAATTCTAATAGAAACTCTTTCTATTATTTCACTCTGCCATGGCCATGGGCTTATGGACTTGATTCTCATGATCATCATAGGGCTGCTCCTCATCTACCAAGGTAGATAGATCCCCTATTTGTGCAATCCAATTCCTACAATGAACATGCTATAGCCAACATACACCTTAGGATTCCGAATGGCTAGAAAATCGAGTTATGGTGTCGTTAAACTATAACACCCTCAAGATGAACTGTCGATGCACCTCAGGTCAAAGAACCAGATACAACACTACAGCTTTGAGTCAATCATTGATGAGAAGGTAGACTTCCTAATGACTGCTCGAGGTGGTCTCGCTCAGTGCTCTCATTCTCTAATGAGTATCTATACTCTCACTCTAGAATCTCTACACCATAGACTCAAGACTCATCTATCCTAAAGAAGCAATTATATACCAATCTTTCAGATCAATCACCATCCTCATGATGATCCTACGGTCGGGAGCATTTTATGAGTTAATAATAAAACTTCATGTCTTAAATTTTCAACTCTTGAAAATATGAACTATCATTATCATTAACTCAAGGGATGTATCATAGACACTTTCAAATACACACTATGATAGAAAATAATTCATTTTATTATTTACAGTCAAAATTATAATTTTGCCCTTGGATGTGTATTACAAGTATTAGCCAATTCTGGCTTCTAGGGCACTCATATCAAACACAATGGTCCTTAAATAAATTAATTACATAGTTTTCTTGTACCAAATAGAAAATAAAAATTAAATTTCTACTCATAGCAGGTACTTAGAAATAGTCTCTTAACACTAAGATACTTCTAGATGGTAGTCGTAGAGGATAGGTTTCCTTGGCCATAGCAGTAACTCTTGCACTATTTTTGACATACATGATCATCTCACCATCCTTCAGCTTCTTGCTATCTCCAAGACCCGACAAAGAAGTACATAGATGAGCACTAGATCCAGAGTCAAGCATCCAACTAGATGTAGAAGAAACTATTAGGTTCCTCTCAATGACAAGCATACCTTCAAAAGGTCCACCTTCTCACTTATTTTTCAGGTTGGCTAGGTAAGTAGGAAAGTTCCGCTTCCAATGGCCATTGGAGTTACCGTGAAAATATTTTTCCTTCTCCATGTTCTTCTTTTTTGGATCACCCTTCTTATCCTTCTTCTTTCGTAGACTTCTTTTTCTTCCCAGAGAATTTTTTCTTGGAAGAAGTCCACTCCACAGCAAGAACTGAGTCCCTTGAACTCTTCAAGGTCCCTTCGATAGTAACTAACAAATTCAACAACTCGGCCAGGATGCACTGAATCTTATTCATATGGAAGTTCATAATGAGCTACCCATATGAATCAATCAAGGACTATAGTATCAAATCTATTGCCTAGCAAGACAACCCAAGAGGGGGGTGGTAAATTGGGTATTAAAAATTTAAAGCAATTATGTACGATGATTATCTACCTAAGTGTAGAGAAAGTGAGTTATGAGAGCAAAGAAAGGTTAAGACAAGCACGCACACATAAACAAGGGCTTTTATAGTAGTTTGGTGCACTTCCAGCACCTACGTCCACTCCCTAAGCAATACCCTTGGAAATTTCACTAAATCCCTCAAGATTACAGTCAATTAGTTTTTTCGAATTCACTATTCCAAATTCATTTGGTTTTTTCTTAGGTTCACCAACCACAACCTTTACAAGTCTTAGTTAAGATAATACAATCCAATAAATGAAATATAAAAATTCAAACCCTTAGTTTCAGCCCCTGCTAAAACCTAGTACATAAAGAAGAAGAAACAAAAATTGTACAACACAAGATGCTCCTTAAAAGAGCTGAGAAGTTGTCGATGTAGTTCGTTGGTTGCCTCCTTAATTGCAGGGAGTTATTGCTCTTGAGGTCACTTTGATGGAAGAGATTTAGTTGTAAAAACTAGGCGTTCTTGCTTTCTCTCTTTTTGACTTCTTATTCTTCTTGTTTAAAAGATATTACTTCTTCTCTTCTATATCTGGACCATTCCTATTATACTTAAAATGATTAAAATCTAGAAAAAGCATGAATCTAACCATTGGAGGCAAGAACTAGCCATTGGAGATGAAAAAAGGGAGTTCTGGAACAATTTGTTGAAGGTTGTCGCTGTATTTCGAGACCTCTCAGATTGTCTCAAGATGTCTCATTCGACTTTGAGTCCTCTCAGTTTGACCAGGAGATGTCTCATTCTTAGGTGCCCAAAAATCAGCTTTCTAAAATAATTTGCTCCCTGAGACCAAGTCCTCTCAGTTCTGATGGAGATGTCTCATTGTGACTCCAAGACCTCTCAAGAATTCTTCGAGTCATCTCGGTCTCAATATGCAAAAATGATGTTTTTGTCTTCTGAGGTAGAGGTGACTAGAGCTCAACTCGAGTCCTCTCGAAAATGTGCCAGAGACCTATTCCACCATGCCAACTACCAAGAGATGTCTCAAAAATTTTTGAAGATATCTCGAAAATCACACCAAGGCTATTTTCTATGAAAATATGTTACAGACCATGCTCTTTTGATCCTAATCTGAATTGCATTTGATTTCTTGCTCATTTTGGTCAAAGAGCTCTCTTTCTTCTAATCTTTAAAATGCTTAAGAAAATTTTATCAATAATCATGTGCTATAATATTTGGTCATCATTAAAATTACTTAGAGGGTCAACAATCTCTCCCTTTCTGATGATGATAAAATATTAAGCACTCCATAAAAAAATGTAAGTGATATATATAGCATGTATATTTAAATACAGGAAGTAATTTTTTAATATAAAATATTCAATTTCTAAAGTGCTCAAGTTTTCAATATTTTATCAATGCTCCCCCTTAAAGTATGCTCTTTTGATTAATTAGTATAATTTTACCTGTATGAGAGTTAAGTGATCCATTTTTGTTACATTTTGCCAAAGTTATTTTTTTTTAATTCTTGATTAAGATTGACATACATCTTCTCCCCTTTCTTGTCAACATCAAAATCACATTAATGTAAAAGATAATGAAATTTTTATTGCAAAAGAAAAAGTGCATTGATATAAAATATTCAATTCATTAAAAAGAAAGGAATAGATGAGCAAAAGTGTATATTGATTTACAAAAAGAGACATCCAATCAATATACCAATAATAAGCCAAAATTCAATACATAGAGGAAAAATCTAGACCTAGTCTTCATCAGAAAAAAATTCTATAATGGGTTTGGAAGCTGAATGAGGTCTAGTAGAGGAAAGATGAGGGGCTAATCGAGGAGAAGGGGAGGGTCGAGAGGTAAAAGGAGTTTGAGATCCAAGGTTTCCAAAACCATCTATAATCTGCTAAAGAGAGGCGTTGATCACTTCCACACTGGTACACTGAGTGATAATATTTTCTTTCACTCTCCTGGCAATCTTGGCAGTTTCAGTCAATAGAAGTTTCATTTGTGCTGATGACCCATGCTGCTCTTTTTATAGAATTTTCAATTTTTGAGATAAGCTACTAATCTGCTAACTAAGCACGTTGGTCTATCCTTTAGTAGAAATTCTTTGCTCTTCAATGCTTACAAGAATCTGATGTTTCAGTCCAGAGAGCAGTTCAGTCATCTTTGCTGATACCTTCCCCATAACTTGCTCCACAACTCGTTTTTCCAATATATCCGAATCAAAGTCAGAAGACAGGGCAGGAATTTGGCTTAGATGAACTTAAGGTGTGTGGAGGGATCCAAGGGTAGTGGAAGATGGACTAGCAGCTGAAGGAGAAGATGGAGGAGGTGGAGGTCTATGTTCCTTAGGTTCATTTCTAACAATATGTCTTCATCCGATTTGACCCACCTATCTTCTTTCGTTATAAATTTCATTCTATGCAGTGTCTCTTCATTTACGTAGATAGTATGAGCAAGTCCTTTGAAATCTTCACCTTCTAAATCTATATGAAAGTCCTTGAAAATCAGGGTGAAGTTTATTCCATAAGGGAGACATGCCTAGCTTTTGTTTGTAGTATCCTTAATTTGTTGAAGCATTAGGAAAGGGAAGTTCATAGGAGTTCCTGTTACCAAATAATACATAATTTCAAGCTCTTTCTTCCCTATCCAGTCATGTCTTCTAACTTTAGGAAAAATTATGTGATTGACTGTACTATGCAGTAGCCTTATTTCCACAAAAAAGATGGTTTGATATTAATTATTCATTTTCATTTACATCATCCCTTTCTAAAACATACTTCAATGCTTCAATTTTTTTAGTTAAATTCAAGTAATAAATTCCAGATCTTGGTACTTCTAATAGATGCCCTAATCTTCTTTCATCTAAAGCAATATTAACCCCTTTCACCGAAGATTTGACCCCAGATTCTCCCTCAAACTTGAGAATGTCAAAAAATTTCCTGGTAAGGTCTGGGTAGACTTTTACCTCAAGTGAATAGAGCTTTTTCCAACCTTATTGTTGTAACCATGATCTAATATGGAAGTGTTCTTGATCCAAAAATCCAAAATCCACCTTCCATCTAATAGGAACACTTTTGGTGGCAATGAACAGGTGAGAATGAGATGATTGAGCTGCTAGAGAAATATGGGAGTTGTCTCACTATCTCTTTGCCCTATTTTCAGTTGATGGAGTGGTGGACAGTCTTTAGGCGGTTGTAGATTTTCTTTTTGGAGCCATTGGAATCTCGAAATCTGACCAAAAAGGTAATGGAATAGTGATTTGGGGGATTGGAATGGGTTGGAGGGAGTTTGAGATAGTAAGGAACGAGAGCTCTTGGTGAATGAAAAAGAGAAATAAAATATAGTGCTTTACAAAATTTCACTATAAAGGAGGGACTCGTAATATTCGAGAAGTCTCAACTTAAAATGAGAAGTCTCAAAAAATTGAGAAGTCTCGAGTTTAAGGTGAGATGTCCTGGGTTACAACTAAGATGTCTCAATTATAAATTGAGACATCTTAAGAATAGAAGCAAAATTTTAGAAAGGATGAAATTTCTAACTAGATTTTCTTGATTTTACTAGGTAGGAATTAAAGAAACTAGATCTAGGGTTTCAGAGCTAGATCTTGAAATTTTTTTAGATCTGGACAGCGAAAGATAGGAATTAATCAAAATTAATTTATAAAAATCAGAAAACCCCTAGATCTAAGATCCTATTACATGATTATAGCATGTGATAAATCAGAAATTAAAAATCAATAGAAAAGAAGGACATGTTGATCACATCAACATTGATCTACACTAGATCACATTCAGGGATGAAATAGAGGATCAGATCCATATTACTTATGCAAGTTAGATGTTCTAACTTGCTGATCCACTCTTGAGAATATATCTCTGAGCCACACATAATCCAGCCTCTAAGGTTTGTCCACACGAGCCCATGAATCCCAATTAGAAGTTCGATGCTCGAAAATCAGCATAGTATGCTAGTACTATGCTGATCCTTCTTCGACATCGATCCAATGCTTCCTTTTTCAAGATTTGGATACTCTAAAAAATCAGAATGAAGGGGAGAGACTTTCAATCTAAAATAATACTCAAAAATCTTTTTGAAAGAAGAAAATAGGGAAGAACTAAAGAAAATCCTAGAAGAAGACCCTCTTCTTCTTCTCTATTTTCTCACCTAGACACCTAGATTGGTGTCCAAAAAATCCCCATGCCCAAGAGGTTTCTCACTCTGATTTTCACACACCCAATAGGCCTCTCTAATGTATGGAATATATCAGAAAATCAGTCCAAAAGGAGCCTCTTATATAGAGATATGTAGGAGTCCTTATCTAGGTCAAATACCTAGACAAGGTATGTCCTAAATAGGCAATTTGTTGGGGCGCCCAACACTTAGGTGCCCCCTCCATATTCCATTTTATGGACCATCAAGATTGCCTGCACAAAAACCTTTCTTTTCACCATGGAAACCAGAAAGAAAATAAGGAAAGTACAAAGCACAAAAGGGAGGAAGTTTGGTTTGTTGGGATTCTATCTCATAGAAATCAAAACCACAACTACCTGCCATCCATTGACCTGGTCCATAACAAAACTCCATATAAGAAAGAGTGGGAAGGGGGGCATGCATGAACATTAGGGAGAGAGGGATTTTGATGCCAAAAGTAAGAGAGAGGGGGTGTGGAGGGCATAGGGTATAGGTGGTGCAAGGATGGAATCATAGTCTTACTAGGATTCCATATTTGACTTAATCAAATATGGTTTCTTAAATCAAATTAAATCAAAAGCAAATCAACTTAATTAAATTAGATCCTAAACTAATTAGGAATCTAATTAAATTATATTAAATCAAATTTAGATCTAATTTAATTTTTTAATCAAATTAAAAATTGGATTGATTCAAGTCCTAATTGAACTAGGACTAATTCTTCCTTGCAATTGGCTTATCTAATAAATCAATTGGACTTGATCCAATCAAGTCCAAACTAAATCTAATTAAATTATATTTAATTAGACTTAATCTCAATCTTTTAACTTAATCAAATTAAGTTAATTAGTAATCCAATTGCTAATCGATCCTCCTACAATACTTGCACTAGGTTAAACATCAATGGTATTGGTCGTTTAACCCTAGAATGATTCTTAATCATTGATCAACCATCCGATCAGATCATGAACTCTAATGTGTGTAACCCCATAGGTTCAAACTTAAGATGATAGTATAGGAATAAATTTTTATACTAATCAAAGTGATCATGTAGTAATGATACCCGATGATCGGATAGGTTGAATGTGTAGAACAACATCCTCAAAACCTATGTGGATATAGCTTTTATATAATTCATCCTCTTGACTAAAATGCTCGTAGGACACCTCAAAGTTCAACTGTCAACTCTGATAAGGCAATCCACATTATATTTCAAAATACCCAATTCATATTTTGGATTATTCTGGTCAAGGCTTTGCTATATTGAAATATGGTGATACATTCTTCTCCAACTCTGAGAGTAGTCAATCCCATCTTAATCACACACCGACTTCATAAGTACTTGACTATGTCCAGTAGCTTTTCATTACTAAATTAAAAATTTAATTAGTCTGGTACCAAAGCATAGTGAGTTGCTTGCAAGCCACTGAGGTGATCTTAGGTCTAAAGGATACTTATACCTATATCCCATCAAAGACATTCTTGATAGCAGAATGCTATAGAGTTGGTTACGTTTCGTGATGATATACCCTTACATCTTATTTGTATGCCATACCAGTGTCTCTATACTTCTTAGTTAAGAGGACAATCAACCTATATGGCATGTAGCAACCTATGCTCAATAAATGCTGTCATCCTTATTAACAGCCTATTATTTGATCGTGAATAGTTTTAAGGACTAATCGATATTTTCTCTCTTTATGGAAACTAGATAGTCCTAAGAACTTCATCACAATAATGTAGCTCATTAGAAGATGTAGACTTTATGATGAAAAGGATGCCAAAATAATTATTATTTATTAATAAATTAATTATAATTATAATATAGCTCAATCATTAATAGGCTGATGATTGACTTTGGAACATATTTTTCAACAACTCCCACTTATCCTAAAGCCACTTAGCATAGTATTTAATACCCATCTTTGACTTGCAATTGTTGAACTCCTTTATTGCTAAGGCTTTAGTGAAGGGATTGGCCAGGTTCTTCTTTTCATCGATCTTCTGAAGATCGACATCATCTTGATTTACAATCTCTCGAACTAGGTGGAAGCAGTGCAATATGTGCTTCATTCACTGGTGTGCCTTTGGTTCCTTCACCTGAGCAATGACATCAGTGTTGTAATAGTAGAGCAGGACTGGACCATTAAGGGAAAGTGCTACTCTAAGCTCGGTGATGAACTTTTTCAGCCACACAGCTTTCTTTGCAGCATTTGATGCTGCGATATACTCCACCTCGCAAATGGAGTCTACCACAGTATGCTGCTTGAAACTCTTCCAGTAGATAGCTTCATTATTTAGAGTAAAGATGTAACCCAACATGTTTCTACCATCATCATGGTCAGATTGAAAGTTGGAATCTATAAACTCCATAAGTTTCAGATCTGACTCATCATAAATCAACCATTGGTCCTTAGTATTTCTCAAATACTTAAGAATGGCGTTAACCACTTTTTAGTGGTTTTCTCCAGGATCAGATTGGTATCTACTCACTACTCTTAGTGAGTATGCTATATCTAGTTTTGTATATATCATGGCATATATAATAGATTCTACTATCAAAGCATATGGGACTCTACTTATACGCTCTCTCTCTTTAGGAGTTATCGAACAATCCTTCTTAGAGAGAAAAATTTCATGGCCTATCGAGAGATAGCATTTTTTGGAATTCTTCATGCTGAACCTCTTCAACACAGTATTAATATACGTAAACTGAGATAACCCAAGCATCCTCTTAGATCAATTGCTATAGATCTTCATTTCTAGGATGTAGGATGCTTCACCCAAATCCTTCATGGAGAACTAAGATGACAATCAAACTTTTTCCTATAGTGTGGGGACGTCATTCTCGATTAAGAGAATGTCATCCATGTATAATATAAGAAATACCACTATTGGATCATTTGCCCATTTATAAATGTAGGGCTCTTCTTCATTCTTAATGAAGCCATATGTTTTGATCACCTTATCAAAATACATGTTCCAACTCTAAGATGCCTGCTTCAATCCATAAATAGATCTCTAAAGCTTGCACACCTTGGACTCATCTATGGATGTAAACCTCTCAGATTGTATCATATACACCTCTTCAGTTAGCTCTCTATTCAGAAAAGCTGTCTTCACATCCATCTACCAAATTTTAGCTCTTCATATCAGTCTTACCTCAATACACCATGTATAGAATTTTTTCTGATGAAGACTGGTCTAGATTTTTCCTCTAATGTTAGAAGTGTCGTATTTTGCGGAGTCATTCTATATTTACGGAGAAGTAGATTGAGGATATATTGAATTAATATAGGGAGTTCTCTTATATAGTGTGATATCTCTCCATATAGATTCACAATTACTCTGATTCTATACTGTATTCGCACACTTATATTTTCTTTTTAAAGCAATAGAATCTAGAATTAATTTACATTATGTCTCTCCGCAAGTGCATTTTCTCCATACTCTTCTGTCTCTATAGATATATCACCCACTTCTTTTTCTCTATTTTAGATCATTGTACTTAACATTATATAGTACGCCTAGCATTGTTTGTCATCGTTTTCACAGAGAGAAGTGGGGGAGATTACCAAAATGTATGGTCATTCCTTCAATCAAGAAATTTAAATTAGAAACACATAATACATGGTACGGGTGCCAATCACATGTAGACAAATTTAACAATGGCCTAAAGTCAGTTTCATCACAACTTAAAAACTCTTAGGACCCTCCATTAGAGGATACAAGATGTAATAACTTCACTTATCAAAAGAGCATACTTTAAGGGGTGAGAAGGCATGATCGTGAAAATCTATTTGTCAAATACACTTCGAAGCATACTTTGATAAGTTGAAAATATTCTCTCTTATATCTTATAGTGAATCAATGACTTACCTGTAATACTTAATATACATGCTATATATATCACTTACAATTTATATTTACTCGGAAATCCGAGTGCCTTTACTAATTATCATCATCAGAAAGGGAGAGATTGTTGACCCTCTAAGTAATTTTAATGATGGACCTAACTATATATATTTCAGATAGCATCTACCTTCATGGATGTATGTATATGTGATTAACAATTTAATTTTCGGTTTAAAGCGCGAATTTATTTTAATAGATATCTCACGCGCAAAGAGAGACGCTTCTGATGACTCTACAATAGTGAGCAATAAATCAAATGGCACCATTCAGATGTTAGGATCAAAGAAGTCAATGGGTGTGTCGTGTAACACTTATTTCATAGATACTACACATAGCATGAAGCTGTGATTTTTATCGAGATATCTCCATTCAACATATTGTTATGAGAACATTCTCTGGCAAGTTAGTTTGTGCTTCATGAGCTAGGAAAATAGGCTCTTCATGTGTCACATTTCTGTGAAGAAGACACTGTGAGTCTGATCTCATGTATCACCTGTGTGCCTCAGAAGACAAAACATCATTTTTGCATATTGAGACCGAGATGACTCGATGAAAAGAAAACTTCTTGTGAGGTAGTCGCTCATTTTTAGGACGTCAACGCTTGAGAGCGTAAGAATACTCCAATTTCATGAATACTCGTAGAGGACCTTGGTGGTCTCCTCTATGTGAGCGCATACCATTTAGGTTAGAGAGTGGAAATGCATCGATTTTATGGCGCGAATCACTAGGAATGTCTAAGCTTATATCTTTGTTTCAACTAACCTGAGTGTGTTCGAACATTGAGAGCACATGCCACAAGAACACGTAGTGGTTGACTGAAAAGTGAAGTATGACTTCTTGTAGTACAAATGCATAATAGAAAATTGGTCTCTGAAGATTATAATTTGTTATGTTTATCATACTCATTTTTAGTTCGCGGAGAAGACAACTCAGTTCATAAAACATAACCATAGATTTGCTGGACGTATATCTCGCATTTATCTTTAAGTGTATCCATTTTCATCAATTAAATAGAGTACCATCAATCAAGAGGTCATTGAAGATAGGCTAAAGTTTCTAACTTGCCTGACCACATCTCTCTCAATGAGTTAGATTACATTTTGTGGTGGCTTTTTGAGTAGATTTTAATCATTTAAGATGGTTATATTTGAGGAGATGTAGAAATCAAGTTTATGCATAAGTAATGATCTAGTAAAGAAGAAGATATATATATATAATTACACCATGACCACCGAATAAATAAGATATAGTGCGCAAAAAAGAGAGAGAAGAAGAAAGAAGCGTGACCTAGTTTTTACAACTTATAAAATACTATCTCCATCACACTTTGACACTCAAGAGCAAAAAACTTCGCCCTTTGTGCAACGCAACTTAGTTCTAATGAGAGGCGACCACAACGAGAAGACTACAGTCATGCGACTCAGATTATTTCTCTTATGATGGTTAAATAAGAAGAGATAGTACTTAAGTGTGTGCTCACACTAAATATATATAGTGTTCTATACTTTCAAATTATCTTTTAGATGGTATCTACGATTTTAGACTAGTGAGGTGTGCATCGTAAAGTCTTGAGAAAAGGTGTTTGGTGTTTTTGATTATTTCTCCCATTATTGGATTGGTTAATTTATACGATGTTAAACTAAGAACTTGTAAAGGGTTGTGGTTGGTGAAACTTTAGCAGAGAAACAACGCGAATATGGAAATTTGGAAGATAAGTGTGATTTCGCGTAATTAAATCCTAATTTGAACGTGTGATGTCGTGGACAGAGGGATTTAGTGAAATGTTCACCATAATGGATATTAGCTATAGGGAAAGTGGGTTACGTATTTGTGCAATAGAGAACGAGCATGCGGACCGAAACTAACTTAATAGAATAAGCCTTGTTCGGACTTATATGTGGTGACTGTAGACTTTATGGTCTCTGTACTTTTGCTCTTTTGCATCCTGCATAATGCTTACACTTGCTTCACTAAGTTATAGTGTTTAAGGAATAAATCATTCGATTTATTCCTTTTTGACGTTTTAAACTTCTCATTAACATATATATATACTCCTCATCAAATATTACCACCCCCCTGTTGCGCTGATTTTTTTTCTTTGCTATTTCTAACAGCTAGATCGCTAATATATTGATTATTATGATATCACTCATTAAATCCTTAGATAGAATTTCATTATGGGTATGCCATATATGAAACATCCATATTTGAATAAGATTGCAGTTAGTCATCAAAACTGGAATATTTTAAGCATAAACCAGAGGTTGGAGCTTTTTTAATTGTGTTAAGTTTCATTTAGTATTCATTGACAATAGAAAGTCGAGAAAAGGAGGACCGTGGAGCTGGTGACACAAAGGAGACGTACGAAGAGAGTTGCTGTTGCACTCTTCAAACGTTCATAGCTTGTGGAGTGCTTATCATTCTTACATGAAATAAAATAATTTCTTAGAGGGTGAGACAGCAAAAAAGTGAAGTCTGACGATAAAAGGATGAGAGAGAGTTGAAAGAGTAGAGAGCAATCAAGTCAGGATAGATATCCGAGAAAGCAAAGTCAACCAGGCAAGACCGTGGAGATAATAGATAGGAAATAATATTACTCTTCACTTCACCCGAAGTCCACACCTTTGATTCAATGGCCATTGAGGTGAACGCTGTGGACTTTTCTGGGTGCATACTCGTATGCCCAAGACTGCTCGCAAAAAACCGTTCAAATGAAACTGTGAAACTCGTTTTGATAGAGGTTGCTAATCGCTAGTCAATTAGTAGGTAGGAAATTTCCATAATATACTGGTGGTTTCTATGTGTACATCTAGTTGGATGCTTGACTTCTGATGCGTGTACAGTGTAGCTGTCATCGTGTATTGTTACACCTATCGCATTTGTCGGGTTTTGGCATGATATCAATAGCAAGAGAGACTCGTACCCATATGTATGGATTGCTGATGTTGAATCATATACTCGTAGAGTGCGATGTGCAGGTGTGAGCTCGCAAAAGCAATTTAGAGATGAAGTGCAGATATGACCATAGACTTCAAAATAGTGGCAAGGATACCATATCGTGTGGATTTTTTCCAATTCGCATTCTTAAGAGTCTTTCTTATATATTATCTATAAACATTAAGCTCACTTTGGATGGATTTATTATATCAAGTACCTGCTCATTTTATGTGTGCAGATAGATTAATATATCGTTAAATATTTTTGAGAAATTACTTCTGCTGATTGTGGGGTTAACAAGACCGAATAACTATTGATAAATTAAGAGATCTATATTTGTATAGGACCATTGTGTAATTGATGATGTGTGAATGTGCGCCTGAGAGACGCCAGGGGTAATAATTGGCCTCATATAACTTGTCTTGGGGTGTGAGAGCACATCCAATGGGGGCACTCAAATTGATTCATTAATTTTGGAGACTGAAATAAAATAAAAGATTATGTGAGTATAGTTTATTTGATTTTATGCGATGTGATTCGCTAGTATATGAAATCAATTGTAGTCTTATGAATGACATATTACTCGCACGCTCCGCACCGCCTCCACATGATAATAATACATTATGTAGTTCAGTATATAGTTTATATGCTAATGGAGTTGAAGCACTTAAAGAGCAGTGTGCAAGTTATTAATATCATTAACATCACAATAAAATAGCTCTCGGGATACTGGACACGCCATAGAATACAATAAAAATGAGGTCATGGGTGATTGATCTGAAAAATGTGATTTGGATATCATAATTTAATTGACTTCATTATATAGTGGATAGATTCTCACTAAGGAGTCTGAGTCTATTTTACTGTGGGATGATAGTTGGAACGTATAGGTGAGAGGATGTGAGTGCCACTCCATTAAGAGGTATTGAGTGTGAGCTGAACCACTATAAGTCAAAGTGACGCTGGGAGAGCCATGGTTCTTGTGTTTGCTCGTAAGTCAGTTTAGTCTCAATTTTATAGTGGATAGTTTTTCATCTTATACGTATATCTCGTTTCATCTCATTAACTGTTATTTGACTACAACACCAAGCATGCTATAGTAAGTGTAAAATTTAACATAGTTATAGTGGGTAAAATGTTATCTTGTGAATATTACTTTTGCCACAATCCTGCCGGCCTATTGTGCATATCTGTACGCAAGTTACATTACTTATTGAGAGCGTGTGTATGAGGGTATTCACTCCTAGACTCATATGTGAACTCTATCTGATTAATTTTCCTTAGAGCCAAATTACGAGAGAATTCGACGTGAGAATAGAGATAAGATTGTATGTCAGAGCCAAATAAATTTTATGTGGTCTTAGTTCGAATGGTAGTGGAAATTTGTATGAGAATGCACATATAAAGAACCTGTCTCACAGGATGCTTCTTTAATTGGCAACTCCTTACGTTGCAGATGATAGTTGAGCTTGAAGCACCTATTGCATGAACGAATGAGATTGATTGCGAAGATTCCACTTAAGCCTCCACAGCATATAGCGCCGATAGGTCAGTAGTGAACTTATGAAAGAAATTTAATAGATAAAGGATAGTGATTCGTCATCTACTCACGCAATCTCCTCTCAATAATTTGACGTTGTAATCGAATGTATGTTTACATTTTCAGGAGCTATGATCGAGTAAAAATATAAAGTATGAATGCAACCGCATGAATCACTCGCTACAAGTCTTATGACACTCCATAATTTCCTCTTAGTATCTAGGGGTCTTTATATGGAAATCGCAAAGAACATATGAAATTCTTACACAACGTTGTAACTTTCTACTCTATTGGACATTTTCAGCAAAAAAAGTATGGAAAAAATTGAAAATGATCTTTGAGGGTGTTGCCCCTAGGAATGTTTTGATGAGCATAAAATAATGTTGCCACCATATGCTGCTAGGTGTCACTGGTGGATTTTGGAGCAATTAGAATGATTTGGATGATCGATCATACTAGTTGTCTGAATCAAAAAAGTTCTGATCCATTGGAAGGTGTTTCGATGATGTCGATGATAGAGATCATGACATATCCCATTACCATATGGAACTGAACCTAACTAGATCATACAAATAAGATTTAGATCTAGATATCATCAATTGGACTAACCCAGTTCAATTGATTTGAATAAGATTCAATTAGGTTCAAGAAAATCGTGCTAGCATACGATTGAGCCTGATATTCTCCTTCAACAATCATTAAAAGTTATCTCAACTGAGCCAAATATATTTGGATTCACTTAGAAACCCTTACTTGGTATAATTAGAGCTTGTCCAGATCAGAAAAAGGTTGTCTTAATTTATGAAATAAATTTGAGACAACACCTACCATTTTTCGTTACCTGCTAAATCTTGTATTTGGACTTTAGTCAAATTATGACCTTTGACACTTAGACATCTGCCCATGTGTCATGCACCTATAGGAGAGAGCTTTGACCCTTGTCCCCATGCTAAATAGTAGAAAGGCAAGGGGCACATGCCTAGGGAGGCATGCACCCAATGTGGATAAGGATTGGAGTCCCATATAGATGGGACTCTAGATGCTTATTGCTTCATACTAAGGTGGCGCCAAAGAGTTTTCTTTGACCAATCTTGGCACCACCTAAGGAGGTTTGTGAGGAACTCTAATCTAATTGAATTAGATGATGTCATTCTATCAATCAAATTTAGATCTGATTGCATAAAAAGCCATGATTGGCCAAGATGATGTGGCACTGCATGGCGCAGCAGGATCTATATAAACCCTATCTCCGCCTAGGATTCAGATCCTCTACTCTTTGCCCATGCCACAAGGCTTCTCTCCCTCCCTATCCACACCACCTTTAGATCCTCTCTCTCCTCTCCATGCCCAAGAAGCTTTGGGCTCGAGTTTGGTGTGCTCCAAGCAAGAGAAAGGCGACAAGAAAGAAGAAGGCAGCACTGCTGCAAGAGACAACACCTGATCTTCAAAAGGTATTTTGAAGACCTTCAAGATCAAATCCAGATCTAATCTTTGGAGTACATATTGAGAAGAAGAAGATCTCTAGATCTTGCTTGAGTGGATATCGGTAGAGGCCAGGCGCTTGCGTGGCTCCATCGAGAACCTCAGGCAAGCATCGGGATCATCATAAGGTAATAAGATTACCCATAACAAGGTATAATTAAATTAGATTTAATTTAATTTATTTTTATTTTTATTTTATTAGATTGATAAAATTAGATCTGAAGAGTCTCAGATCTAATTAAATCTAAGAGAAAAATTTTTAAAATATCCCTCTTGATCAAAAGTCATTTCAAGATTTTTAAGAATTTTTGTGTTGAAAAAACTTGGTTAAAGATGGTCAATTTGAAATTTACTTAAGTTGGAACAAAAATTAAAGTTTTTTGGAAGCCTTAGGAACTCCCAAGATGATGTTGATTCATTTGGAGGTGGTTTCAATCTGTTTGAAAGCTTAAAATTAAAAATATGAGTGGTCGGATTCTTATGATTGATTTTAGAAATATAATTATTGACGGTGATCAATAATCTCTTCATTCTCAATATTATAGTGAATTTCTGACTCGATGTTTCACTATCTATATTGTTGTGTATGATCTAGGCAAATACTAAAGGACCAGATCTATTAGATAAAAATTTTATTAGTGAAATCTATGTTATGCATAATAGAGCATGTAATGAAGATCGATGGGACTAGAACTAGGAATAGAATTATTCGTAGATGCCTCGTTAAGTCTTAAGGTGAGAGATGATCAAAATTTTGATTTGCAGTAAATTTATGTTGTAAAAATGAGATCTATTATTTAGTTATGTTTTGATTTTATTATATTATAGAGTGTTTGATCACTTACGCATCTAACAGATATGAAATATAGTCATAATAAGATATAGAATGAACCTATGGACTTTTATCTCTAATTGCTTATTTGTTCATAATAAGAAAGAAGTGTGGACGATCAGCATAGTGGCATGACGTTTTAGCCCCTACATAGTATGTAGGATAAATATCTAACACAAACTCAATCTTGAAATAAACAATTGTATTTTGCATTTTATTGTGAGCTCCAAATTTATATGAGTGTTAAATAGGTGTTGTCTGAAGATATCCTTTATATAGAGGGTGACACATTCCTCATACTCCTAAAAAATACCATTACTGGGCAATTTTCGATATGCTCACATGCAGGGATCGTATTATGTGCTATATCTGTATTTACTCGATTTTTTTCACACGCTTAGGATCAATTTTTAGCTATTTGTATGTTTTTTATCAATATATGTAGTATTCTTTACACTAGTATTGTGGTCATGACTTCTATTCTACATTATCCTTCTGATTAAGGCATTCTCAGTCTAGTTGCGATAATGAGGATTTAAAAGCATTCAAAAAGAAAGAAAATCAAGAAGCGAATACATAAAGAATATCGAAAGTAAAGATTAAATTTGCCGCTCTGCTCCTTCCATTCGAATAATTGCGAGCTCGAATAATGTAATAATGATGTGTACATATAGCGAGGGCCTGCTCTGCGTGAGAGTTCATACCCATAGATAAGTATCTCAAGATCAATCACATTCCTTACTAACTCTATGCTGCATTAAATTCCATTTAGTGCATTCCTGAATCACTACTAGGGTATCTTTAATTTTTACTATATTTTGTGGGTTTGAACTTAACCATGAACATCTTACATAATAAGATATATATTTAGATTAATAAGTGAGAATTTTTTAATAGTCTTTAGATATCTAAAATATAATGAATTTTTTACAAATATCATAAGGAGCTAAGTGTGGTGTAAAACTACCAATTCTATATATAATTCACTCTCGGTGTGTTCTCAGTGACTACTTAGTGTGTATATGACATAATATATGAGAGGCTCATACGTCAGCTCCTCTGGTGGATTTCAATTGGCGTTAGGTCACAACCAAATTCAAGAGTCAAAGTTGATCCGATATAGCGTTGAAATTTAGACTATGGGTTGTTCGCGTTTAGACATAATATAGTATATCAGAAAAAAATAAGTTTTCTAGATTGAATAGCTAGGATCGGAGGATCCACATCTGTATTCGTTCCTAATGGTGTGATATATAATAAGTCTGAATCGTATAAGGTGATGTGCACTCTGGAATGTGTCACGTTGATCAGATGTCAAATAGGAGTGTAAGACTCTACATCTTGGGAGGCGTGCAGTGGAGTTGGGTTATAAGGAGTGCTTGCACTTGAGTATTGCTGACCCGATTGAGTTACTATAAATTCTGACCTTAATAATATTTGTGATTGTGTCGTTAATGTTAATTTCTCTTTCTTTGCTCTATGATGTACGTAATTCTGCATTAACTTGATCTTTTATACTCTATGTGAGAAATTAGGTCTCTTCTGCTCTTATCGTCTCAAAATACACTTCGACTCATCTACCTTCACTCGTTTAGATAATCTTCCATAAGGCATGCATCCAATCCCTCACTCCACTGGTTTCTAATAACTTCTTTAATACTGATTCCTATAAGTGTGTGTCAGACTCTCTCAGAATAGCGCCTGATCTGAGGTGCAATTAGCCTCCACTCAATTCCTGAGATCTCTTATAGAGAGCTCTGTCACCTACAGCGGTGAGAGCGATTAGTATACGTAAGGTGAGCTCCAGAGTTGGTGCTCTAGCCCTTTTTATTTCACTATCATGAGCGAAAGATCTATGGCAACTCAAGTAGACACTTCACTTGCTGGGGGCATCCACCAAACCAATCTTGAATCAAATTATATCTATTGGAAAGCTCGGATAAGTTTTTTATCCAACTCTTGACTATGAATGTGGATGTCATAGTGAATGGACCTCACTCTCCCATAAAATAAATTGATGGGAAGATATACCCAAAACTTTGAAAATGAGTGGGATGAGATTGACAAAAAGATTAAGCAAACTTAATTGAAATGATGAATAGTTATATATCCAAGATGCAAATGAATTTAATAGGATTTTCATATGTAATGGAGATATGGGGATTAGAGATAACTCATAAGTACAAATCAGATAAAAGAGAAAATTATATGCTTGAAGATAGAACTCTTTAAAATAGAACCTGATGAGTCTATTTATCCAATGTTTAATCATTTCACTCATATCATTAATAAGCTCAAAAGTCTTGGTAATCCCTATACTAATAGTGAGAGAAGGTACTTAGTCGACCAAGAAGTTAGAAAGCTAGTCACAATGATTCAAGAGGCCAATGATCTAAACACTCACCATTGAAGAAGCTCTCGGATCACTTATGATAAGAGATCTGAAGCAACAACATATGAAGAAGAAACCAAAAAGAAGAAGACTATTGCTCTCAAGTTCGTTACTCAAGAAGAGGAAGACTCGAACCAATCAAATAATGAAGATGATGATGAAGAGCTTGCACTCATCACTCAAAAATTCAAGAGGTTTATGAAGAAGAGAAGGCAAAGATTGAAAAGAAGGCCATTAACCAAGGGGGAGCCTAGTAAAGAGAAAGAAAAAAAAATAGCTTCTTATATGTTATGAATGCAAGAAGCCAGGACACTTTAGGTCTGAATGTCCTCAACTTAAGAAGGGCCCAAAGAAGTTCAAAAAGAAGGCTATGGTGGCAACTTAGAGCGACAGTGATGATTTAAGCTCCAATGATGACACCCATAAAGAAGATAATCTTTGTCTCATGGCACATTAAAATGAGGTAACATCTAAACCTTCAAATGACTTTACAATTGATGAATTGCAAGAGGCTTTTAATGATTTATTAGATGATCTAAAGAAGTTAGGATTAAAGAATAAAGAATTTAAAAAGTAAAACCAATGTTTACTCAAAGAAAAAGAAGAAATTTTAGCTGAAAATAAAGCTCTAATTCAAGAAAATCAAAATCTAAAAATTGAAATAAATAAGCTAAAATCTATAGTAGACAAATTTACCTTAGGTTTAAGTAAATTAAATATAATTCTAGAAAATCAAATGACTGTCTATGACAAAGCTGGTCTTGGTTATAACCCACTTAAGAAATAGAAATTTTTGAAGAACATATTTATGAACTCTCCTCAAAATACTATTTCATGTTTCAGTTGTGGTAAACTAGACCATAAATTCTTTGCATGCTATTCTAACAAATTTGGTAGCTCTTATGTAAAAATGATGTGGGTTCCTAAAGGGACCATTATGACTAACCAAAAAAAAATCCAAGAAAGCTTGCGTACCTAATATTAAAACCTAATTTTCTTGTAGGTATGTCTTGCATCCTGAGGATCAAAAAATAGTTGGTATCTTGATAGTGGATGTTCAAGATGTATGACCGGTGATGAATCTCAATTCATCACTCTTGAAGCAAAAGATGGAGGGATGGTCTCCTTTGGAGATAATGACAAAAAAAAGATTATTAGAGTAGATAACATTGGTATCACTCCCTTCACTTTTATTGTAAATATTTTGCTAGAAGATGGTCTCAAGTATAATCTTTTAAGTATTAGTCAATTATGTGATAAGGATTTTAAAGTTACTTTTGAATCTACTTTGTGCATTGTAACTAGTTTGACTAATGAAAACATGAGATTTATTGGATATAGGCATGGAAATGTTTACATGGTAGACTTGAATGATTTATCTTTGCAAAACATGCAATGCCTAGTAGCAATGAATGTAAAGATTAGTGAAACTAGTTGGCTATGGCACTGTAGACTCGCACATATAAGTATGCATTCTCTTTCTAAACTAATCAAAAAGGATTTAGTTGTTGGGCTATCCAAACTAAATTTTGAAAAAGATAAAATATGTGATGCATATCAATGAGGAAAACAAACTAGAGTTTCATTCAAAAGCAAAAATATTGTTTCAACTTCTAGGCTATTGAAATTATTACATATGTATTTATTTGGATCCACTAGAACTACAAGCTTAGGTGAAAAAAGATATGAATTTGTGATTATTGATGATTTCTCTCGATTTACATGGATTTTATTTTTGGCATCTAAGGATGAATCATTTTTAGCTTTTACCAAGTTTTATTAAAAAGTTTTAAATGAAAAAGGTCTTCAAATTCTTAAAATTCATAGTGATCATGGCACCGAGTTTGAAAATTATGATTCTGAAAAGTTTTATGATGAAAAGAGCATTGAACATCACTTTTTTGTACCCAAAACATCCCAACAAAATAGGATAGTCGAGAGAGAATAGAACACTTGAAGAAATGGCTCATACCATGCTATGTGAAAGCCACCTTCCAAAGTATTTTTATGTGAAGACAATAAATATGGCATGTTACATCTTAAATCATGCTCTAATTAGACCTTTTTTAAAGAAAACACCTTAAGAACTTTGGAAAGGAAGAAAACCCAACATTGCTTACTTCCATGTCTTTCGTTGTCAATGTTTTGTTTTAAATAAAGGAAGATTAAAATTGGTAAGCTGATGCTAAATCAGATGTAATGGTTATTCTATCTCTAGTAAAGTCTTTAGAGTTTTCAATAAAAGAACCTTAGTTGTAGAAGAATCAATACATATTATCTTTGATGAAGCTAATGATCTTCCAATAAGAAAGAGAGAGGGTATTGATGATGCAAGTTAAATTATTGAAGGTATGAATGAGCTCACTATAAAGGAGTCATCAATCCAAAATGATAAGATATTTGAAGATAAAAAGAAGGATGAAGATGAAGAACAACAAGATCAATAAGAACAATCCAAAGGTTCAAATGATCTTCCAAAAGATTGGAGGTATGTTCACAATCATCCTAAAGAACTCATCATTGGTGATTCTACATATAGGGTAAGAACTCGATCCTCACTAAGAGATGTGAAAAATTATCTTGCTTTTGTCTCTCATTTTGAACCAAAAACTATTGATTAAGCCAAAAAAGATCATAATTGGATAAATGTAATGCAAGATGAAATTAATCAATTTAAAAAAATAATGTATAAACTCTAGTTGAAAGACAAAAGATCATCCTATAATTGAAACAAAATGGGTGTTTAGAAATAAATTAGATGAAAATGAAAATGTCATAAGAAACAAAGTAAGATTAGTAGCTAAAGGATATAACCAACAAGAAGGAATTGATTTTGATGAGACTTTTGCACCCACTGCTAGACTAGAAGCCATAAGACTCTTACTTGCTTATGCATATTTTATGAACTTCAAATTATTTCAAATGGATGGAAAAAAGTACTTTTCTAAATGGATTCATTATGGAAGAAGTATATGTAGAGCAGGCCCCTAGTTTTGAAAATCATACATTTCAAAACCATGTTTTCAAATTAAATAAAGTTTTATATAGTTTAAAAGAAGCTCCTAGAGCTTGGTACGAAAGATTAAGCAAATTCTTGCAAGAAAATAGTTTCACTAGAGGAAAAGTAGATACAACTCTTTTTATAAAAAGAAAGGTTAATGATATTCTTGTGATACAAATATATGTTGATAATATCATCTTTGGATCTACTAATAAAACTTTATGCTAAAATTTTGCCAAGCTCATGTAGGGGGAGTTCGAGATGAGCATGATGGGAGAACTCACTTTCTCCCTTGGACTCCAAATTAAGCAGTCTAAAGATGGGATCTTCATAAGCCAAAGCAAGTACATAAAGAAACTTTTAAAAAGATTTGGAATGGAGACCTCTAAATGCATTGGCACACCTATGAGTCCTTCATGTAAGCTTGACAAGGATAAAAATGGTAAGAATGTTGATTTAAAGCTTTATAGAGGCATGATAGGATCCTTGTTATATCTTACTGCTAGTAGGCCTGATATCATGTTTAGTGTTTGCATGTATGCAAGATTTCAATCCAACCCTAAAGAATCTCACTTAAATGCGGTTAAAAGAATCTTAAAATATTTAAATGGAACTCAAACTTTAGGCTTATGGTTTTCCAAACAATCATCAATAAATTTGATAGGATACTCAGATGTAGACTTTATAGGATATAAATTAGATAGAAAAAGTACTAGTGGAACATGCCAATTTCTTGGTGTAAACTTAATCACTTGGTTTAGTAAGAAATAAAATTCGATGGCATTGTCTATGGCCAAGGCCGAATGCATTACAGCCGGAAGTTGTTATATTTGAATCTTGTAGATTAAGCAATAACTCAAGGATTTTAGAGTAAAACTTAATAACATTCCCATA
>QRFJ01000762.1:363285-407423 GCA_006176705.1 Cocos nucifera
ACCTATTGGGTGTAAATGGATCTTCAAGAGAAAGATTGGTGTAGATGGGAATGTGGAGATATTCAAGGCTAGACTAGTGGCAAAAGGTTATAGTCAACGCGAAGTCATTGACTATCAGGATATCTTTTCTCTAGTGGCTATGCTAAAATCCATCCGCACATTGCTTGCCGTTGTAGCCTATTTTGATTATGAAATATAGCAAATGGACATGAAAATGGCATTCTTAAACAAATATCTTGAGGAAGATATCTATATGGAACAGCCGCTAGGTTTCACATCCAGTGATACTGATCACAAGGTTTGCAAGCTGCAAAGATCCATATATGGACTTAAGCAAGCATCTCAGAGCTGGAACAGTCATTTTAATGATGTGATAAAAAGTTTAGTTTCATCAAAAATGAAGAGGAAACATGTGTCTTCAAAAAGGTCAGTGGGAGCGTTGTTGTCTTTCTCGTATTGTACGTGGATGACATCCTCCTTATTGGGAATGATATTTCCATGTTGACGACAGTCAAAATATGGTTGTCCAAGGAATTCTCCATGAAAGACCTAGGTGAAGCATCCTTTATTCAGAAATTAAGGTCTATATGGATAGACCGAATAGGATGCTAGGACTTTCACAGAAGATGTACATAGAGGAAGTACTAAAGAGGTTTAGTATGGAAAACTCTAAGAGGGGATTAATACCCTTCAGACATGGTATTCATCTTTCTAAGAAGATGTGCCCGAGCACACCTGAGGAAATAAAACACATGAGCAAGATCCCTTATGCTTCTGCAATAGGGAGCCACAAGTATGCCATGCTATATACACGACCTGATATAGCCCATGCTGTGAGTGTCACAAGCAGATATCAGTCAAATCCAGGTGAAGAACACTGGACTTTTGTGAAATGTATCCTTAAGTACTTAAGAAGAACTAAGGATATGATGTTGGTCTTTGGTAACGGAGAACTCCAAGTTTAGGGATATACAGACTCAGATTTTATGTCCGATGTAGATGATCGAAAGTCGATATCTGGGAGTCTATTTATGTGCAATGGTGGTGCTGTCAGCTGGAAGAGTTCCAAGCAAACCATGATAGCAGATTCCACCATGGAAGCAGAATATATCGCTGCATCAGAGGCTGCGAAGGAAGCATTCTGGTATAAGAAGTTTGCTACAGAAATCGGAGTAATGCCATTAGATGCCATTCCTCTATATAGCGACAATAATGGCGCCATAGCCCTTGCTAAGGAGTCGAGGTCTCACCAGAAATCCAAACACATTGAGCGGCGATACCACCTCATCCGTGATTACCTCGCGAAGGATTACGTCGAGGTCAAGAGAATCAATTCTGCAGACAAAGTGGCAGACTTGCTTATAAAGCCATTGGACCAGCAGAAGATTGAAGCCTATCTTGAGAAGATGGGACTTAGACTTGTAGCTAATTGGCTTTAGGATAAGTGGGAGATTGTTAGATATATGTACCCTAGAAGCCAAAATTGGCTGACACTTGTAATATACTTCTAGGGGTAAAATTATAATTTTGACTAAAATTAATAAAATAGATTATTTTCTATCACATATGTGTCTGCGATACATCCTTTGAGTTAATGGTAATGATAATTCATATTTTCAAGAGTTAAAAATTTAAGACATGAATAATCATTATTAACTCATAAAATGCTTCCGACCATAGGATCATCACGAGGATGGTGATTGATCTGGAAGGTTGGTGTACAATCGCTTCTCTTTAGTAGATGAGTCTTAAGTCTATGGTGTGGAGACATCGGAGCGAGAGTACAGGTACTCGTTAGAGAACGAGGGCACTGAGCGTGACAACCTCAAGTAGTCATTAGGAAGTCTACCTTCTTGTCAATGACTGACTCGATGCTGCAGTGGTGTGTCTGATTCTTTAACCTAAGGTGCATTGGCAGTTTACCTTGAGGATGTTATAATTTGACAACACCATAACTCGGTCACCTAGCCATACGAAACCATGAGGTGTATGTTGGCTATAGCATGTTCATTGTAGGAACTAGATTGCATCAAGATGGAATCTATCTACCTCGGTGGTAGAGGAGCAGCCCTATGATGATCATGAGAATCAAGTCCAGAAGCCCATGGCCATGGCAGAGTAAAATAATAGAAAGAGTTTCTATTTAGGTTTCACATTGGACTTGCATCGAATGATTACATCATATGACAGAAACTAGGGTTTGACGAGTTCACCTTAACGCTAATCTGATCGAAGCTTAAGATAGAAGAACTTAATCACACAGATAGCTGCACCAAGAGGTTCGCATTCAGCTCTGATGGGTTGCCATCATATACTACTAGGTGTCACTGGTGGATTTTGGGAGCAATTAGAATGATTTAGATGATCGATCATTCTAGCTGTTCGAATCAGAAAAATTCTGATCCATCGAAAGGAGTTTCAATGATGTCGGTGATAGAGATCATGACATATCCCATTACCATACAGAACTGAACCTAACTGGGTCACACAAATAAGGGTTTGAATCTGGTGATCATCAATTGAACTAATCCAGTTTAATTGATCTGAATGAGATTCAATTAGGTTCAAGAAAATCGTGCTAGCACTCGATTGAACCTAACGTTCTTCTTTTACTATCATAAATAGTTGTCCTGACTGAGCCAAAGGAGTTTATGCTCGATCAGAGGCCTTCACTTGGTCTGACTGGAGCCTGTTCAAATTAGAAAAGGGTTGTCTTATTTTGTAAGACAATATCTGCCATTTTTGATCATCTGCCATTTCTCATCCTTTGACTTAGGTCAAAAGTTGACCTTCGACTGGTCAAATGTTGACCATTGATACTTTGACTTCTATCCACGTATTATGTACCTATTGGAGAGCTGGTGGCTGCTTGTCCCCCTACCAGAACCTGGCAAGGAGGAGGGCGCACACCAAGGGCGGCGTGCACCCAAGTTTGAGGCGCCCAGGAGTCCCTATTGGATAGGGACCCTATCTCCTTTTTGAATTCCGATTAGACTCCTCCTAAGAACTAACTTTGACTGATCTTAGATGCCATCTAAGGATGAATCTAAGGAACTCTGCTCCCACCAATCAGATTTAGATCTGATTTCACAAAGGGTTGTAATTGGTTGGAAAGAAGAGGAGTTGGATTACGCATAGTCTATAAATATGACCCTGCGCCCAACTCAAAGATAGATCAAAAATTCCCCACGCCCCAAGGCTACCTCTCTCCTCCTCCTCCATGCCAAGTCCATCTTCTCCCTCTCCTCTCCACGCCCAAAGTAGTTTGGGATCTATGTTGGTGCAATCTAGGTGAGAGAAAGGCGACAGAAAGCTAGAAGGCTGCGCTGCTGCAAAGGATAACTACTGATCTTCAAAAGCTATTTTGAAGATCCTCCAAATTAGATTCAGATTTGATTTTTGGAGATGTGATAGAGAAAAAAAAATCTCCAGATCCAATCTGAGTGGATATCGGTAGAGGCCAGAAACTTGCATGGCTAGATCCAGAATCTTCCGCTGCTTACAGGATCATCAACGGATAATAGGATTACCCTACATCAAGGTAAATTAAATTTGATTTAATTTATATATATTTTATTTTTATTATTAGAATCATAAAATTAGATCTAAAATATTCTAGATCTGATTTAGATCAAAGAAAAAAAAATTTAAAATATATCTTCTGATTCGATCAGATCTAAACGAACCTAGTCCGAGAAATTAGGATTTTCCTTCACTTTCCATGCACCCAATGAATCTCACAGAAGTCCTCTCTTTAGAATAGATGTTAGCATATGTCGTAAAAACCATCCTTTTTAATATTTGTGCAAAGAACAACTTCTATGCATGTGGGGAACCAAAAACCAGTTTGAAAGCTAGTTTGAATTCAAAACTCTTTTTAATTCAAACTTCATCCAAATCAATTCAAACTTATTTGGGACATGTGAACAAGTTGTGTGCCCACTCTTCAGCAAGGAAAATTCCATGTTAAATCCCTTTCACGTGGAGATAATTGGCACACAAGAGAAGGATGGCGCAAGGGATAAGATAAGGTTGTTGTCAACTCAAATTCAAACTCATTTTGAATTTGAATGTCAACTAACCATAACTTATCCATTGAGCATGTAGAAGATCAAGGCATGAGGTATTATGTGCATAGGAGAAAAGTCATGAGGGAATAAAAATCAAATTTTAAGTGGGCGTGTGACATAGATGGCGCATGGGAAAAGAAGACTAGTCAAATTAGTCTTTGAAATTCAAATTTCAATCAACTAAACCAACCCAATCAAAATAGGTTACACCCAATTAGAATAAATTAAATCCAACTCATTTATGTTTAATTAGGCTCAATTAAATCTCAATAAAATCTAGAATTGATCAAGCCCAACCTCTGATCAAATCAAGGTTCGAACCTCCTCGGTGATTTGGTCAACTTGTGACCTATCAGGTTAAACCCAACTGAACCCAATTCAATTAGACTTGAATAAAAAATCATAACTCAATCAAATTGAGTTAAAATCACTAATTAAACCTCTTATAATCTTAGAATCCAAATCCAGTAGGTCATCAGGCAATAGAGTTCATCGATATGAAATCCTAATCGAAGAGTCCTAGTCCAATAGGACTCTTGACCCCGGTGTCCGAAATGAATGAAACTTACGATCATAGAGTCCATACTCTTGATCAGAGAGTTCCATACTAATAGGACTTAGTGTCCTAATGATATAGGATATTTGGTCAAAAAGTCCCAGTCTAGTGGGACTCTTGACCATAGCCAACAGATCAGGTAGAAACCTCTAGTATGTGTGACTCCGTAGATTTAAACCTAAGCCAGTAGCATAGGAACCACTTTCTGTACTAATCGAAGTGACCATCTAGCAATGGTATCCGATATCTGGATAGGTTGAATAGTCGCAATTGCAATAATCAAAACCTATGCGAATATGGTTACCATATAATTCATCTCTATAACCTCTATGTAATAGATGACTCAAGATTAGACTGTCAACCCTAGAAAATACATTCATATCGGTCTCAAAGCAATTAGTCCTATAACTCCTCAGTAAGACCACCCTGACCAAGGCTTTGCTAAATTGAAATACAATTATACATAGCTCCTGAAACCAGAAGTGGTCAATCCCATCTTGATACACACATCGACTCCTCAAGTACTTGACTAAACCCAAAAACCATCCATCACTGAATTAGAAATTCAGGTAGTCCGACACCAAAGCATAGTGAGTTGCTTGAAAGTCACCATGGTGATCTTAGATCGGAAGGACACTTATACCCATATTCCATCAGAGCTAATCTTGATAGGAGAAAAGCTCTGGAGTTGGTCACGTTCAATGCAAATGTACCCATACATTTCATTTGCATGCCATACCAATGTCTCAACACTTTTTGGTTATGAGGACAACCAACCTATATGACACACAACAATCTATACTCGACAAACATTATCATTCTAAGTAATAACGTGTCATTTGATCGTGAACTATTTTAAGGACTAAACGAAAAATCCTCTTTTGTTGAATCTAGATAGTCCTAAGGCTTTCATCACAATACATGAATTCATTAAAGGACAAAAAATATTTATGATAAAAAATATCAAAATAATTTTTATTAATTCATAATTTATTTATAATTATAAAAGTATAGATTAACCGTTAATAGGCTAATGATTGGCTTTAGAACACATTCCCAACAATCTCCCACTTGGACTAAAGCCAATCGATGCAGTATCTAATACCTATCATTGACTTGAAGTTGTTGAACTCCTTCACCACAATAGCTTTAGTGAATGGGTCAACCATGTTTTTCTTCTCATCGATCTTTTAAAGATCGACGTCACCATGATCTACGATCTCTTGGACAAGATGATAGCGGTGCAGAATATGCTTCATCCGCTGATGTGCTTTCAGTTCCTTCACTTAAGCAATGGCTCCAGAGCTGTCGCAATAGAGCAGAACTGGACCATCAAGGAAGGTTGCTACTTCGAGCTCGGTGATGAATTTTCTCAATCATGCCACTTCTTTGATAGCATCTGATGCAGCGACATACTCTGCCTCACAAATTGAATCGACCATAGTGTGTTGCTTGAAACTCTTCCAGCAGACAGTTCCATCATTAAGGATGAATATATATCTCGATATGCTCTTGCTATCATCATGATCAGACTGAAAATTGAAGTCTATGAACCCTACAAATTTCAAGTCTGATTCACCGTATACAAGGCACTGATTCTTAGTATTTCTTAAATACTTCAGGATGATTTTAACAACCTTCCAATGGTTCTCCCCTAGATCAGATTGGTATCTTCTCACTACACCTAGTGAGTATGCCACATCTGATCGTGTACATGTCATGACGTACATGATAGAACCCACTACCGAAGCATATGGTATTCTACTCATACGCTCTCTTTCTAGAGGTGCTGTCAGACAATCTATCTTTGAAAGAAAAATTTCATGACCTATAGGAAGATAGCCTTTCTTGAAATTTTTCATACTGAACCATTTCAGCATAGTATCAATATACATAGATTGGGACAATCCAAGTAATCTTTTAGATCTATCTCTATAGATCTTCATCCCTAGGATGTCGGAAGCTTCTCCTAGATCTTTCATGGAGAACTATGATGATAGCCAGATTTTTATTCCTTGAAATGCAAGGACATCATTCCTGATTAAAAGAATGTCATCCACATATAATATTAGGAATATAATTGTTGGACCATTAGCCCACTTATATATGCAGGGCTCCTCTTCATTCTTAACAAAGCCATATGTTTTAATTATTTTATCAAATCATATATTCTAGCTTCTAGATGTCTGCTTCAATCAATAAATAGATCTCTGAAGCCTACACACCTTAGACTCGTCTATGGACGTGAATCCTTCAGGCTATATCATATACACCTCTTCATCCAGCTCTCTATTCAGGAAAGCTATTTTCAGATCCATCTACCATATTTCATAGTCCAGATGGATAGCTATGGCAAGCATAATCCAAATGGATTTGAGCATTTCTATAGGAGAGAACATCTCATCATAGTCAATACCATAATATTGACGATACCCCTTGGCAACCAGACAGACTTTATAGATCTCCATCTTTTCGTCTGCGCTCCTTTTCTTTTTGAAGACCCACTTATACCCTATAGGTTTAACCCCTTCGGATGGGTCAACTAATATCCATACATCATTGATCTTCATGAACTCTATTTTAGATTTTATGGTCTTAAGCCATTTCTTAGAGTCTGATCTATACATTGCATCCATGTAGGTAATCGGGTCCTCATCGTTCTCATCGAGTTCGATGGGACCCCCATCCTAGACCAAAAAATCATAGTATCTATCCGGTTGATGTGGTACTCTATCAGATCACCTTAAGGGTACATCTACAATGGGCTCTACGTCTGATCTAATCAAATCCAACTCAGGTTCAACAACTTGTGTTTGTTCTTTCACCTGCTGAACTTCTTCAAGTTCGACCTTAGAGGCATTAGTTTTTTCCTTAAGAAACTTCTTTTCCAAAAAGACTACCTTAAGGATAACAAACACTTTTTCCTCATCAGAAAAGAAAAAGTAATACCCTTTGGTTTTTTTTTGGATAACCTACAAAACTAGATTTATCAAACCTAGGTCCAACCTCGTTTGTCATTAAATGTTTGACATAAGCCGGACACCCCCAAATCCTAAGGTGTGAGAGCATTGGCTTACGCCCTATCCATATCTTATATGGTGTTTTATTAATAGGTTTACTCAAAACCTTATTTAGAATGTAACAAGCTGATTCTAGCATATATCCTCATAAGAAGATCGACAAACCAGCAAACCTCATCATGGATCGAACCATGTCCAATATGATCTAATTCTTCCTTTCAAATACACCATTATATTATGGTGTTCCAGGAGGGGTCCATTAGGAGAGAATCCCATTCTCCCCTGAATATATCAAAAACTCATTGGAAAGGTACTCACACCGTTGATCAAATTGAAGAGTTTTAATACTCTTTTCAGTTTGCTTCTCTACCTCATTTCGAAATAGTTTGAATATTTTAAATGACTCCAACTTATGCTTCATTAAATAGACGTACCCATACCTTAATAGGTCATCTGTGAAGCTTATGAGTAGAAGTATCCACCTCTAGCACTTAAGCTCATGGGTTCACGTACATCTGAATGTACTAGACTCAGGAGTTCTATGGCTCGTTCATCTTTTTTAGTAAAAGATGACTTAGTCATCTTACCAAAAAGATAGGACTCACAGATCGAAAGTAATTCACAATCACTAACCTCAAGAATTCCTTCTTAAGCTAACCTATTTATTCTATTCTTATTAATATAACCCCGCCTACAGTGCCAAAGGTAGTCTTCGGACACATCACTATTTCTAGGATATTTATCGAAGAATGAACCATATTAACAGGCATAGTTAATACATAAATATCGTTATTCAATCATCCAATAAAAATTATAATATTATTCAAAATGATATTACAAAATTTTTCTTTTATTGATATTTTAGACCCATTCATGGCCAAAAGGCCTACAGAAATGACATTCAATAAGAAGGTTTGACAAAAATGATATTCATTAAGAATAACTTTATTTGAATTGATTATAAGATTTATGATTCCTAAAGCTAGAATTGGAACTTGTCTTCTATCTCCAACGTTCAGGAATCTTTCACCTTGATCAAATCTCCTACTGACTTGCAATTCCTGCATAAAATTATAAATATGATAAGGGCTTTCAGTATCTAATACCAAATAGTAGAATCAAATAAGAAAAAATTATAAGGTGTTATCATATAATTATCTTGCCTAGCAA
This sequence comes from Cocos nucifera, assembly GCA_006176705.1. Taxonomy (NCBI): domain Eukaryota; kingdom Viridiplantae; phylum Streptophyta; class Magnoliopsida; order Arecales; family Arecaceae; genus Cocos; species Cocos nucifera. Next base: position 372,102 of record QRFJ01000762.1, read on the forward strand.
TAACATGCTTCCTCCTTGGCCTGTTCGGATCCAAGGAGGCAATGTACAAAGGACAGTTCCTTTTTTAGTGTCCCTACTTCTTGCAGAAGAAGCACTCTACCTGGCTCTGGTCGAGCTTGCGCATCTTCGTCTGACCCTGTGTAGTCATCCCATCATTTGGCTACACCTTCTTGTTCTTCTTCTTCTTATTCTTCCTCCCTTTCTTAAAGGATCGACGACCAGAACAAGACCCTCCCACTACATTCATCATCTACTTATGGAGTTGGTGATCCTTCTCAAAGTTTTGCAGCAACCACAATAAGCTGTGATAGTTGACTGCAGGCTTTGTCATTCTGAAATAAGTCAGGAAAGAAAAAAAAGACTTGGGTAAGGAATTAAGGATTGCATCCTTACCGAGCTGCTCATACAGGGGAAAGCCCATCTTGCTAAGACACTCAATCATCTCGATCATATACAATACATGATTGGTGATTGAGGCTCCATCCCTATCCGAGTGTTGAAAATGGTACAACTTATTTTGTGCCTTTCAATATTATCAGGCATGCCAAAGAAGTCGTTCAACATTTAAAACATCTCCTATGACTAGATGTTTTTGAACCTATGGCTAAACTCATCATTTATTGCCACCAGCATTATGCACCGAATGGTAGTGCGATCGTTGAGCCACTTCTGGTAAGTATCTCATACCGCTCATCTAGCATTCAGAGCTGGCTCCTCAAGTGCTGGATCCATTACTATATAAAGGATTTGCTCATGCTTCAGGATGATTTTTAGCTTACAATACCAGCTATCGAAGTTGGGTACCATTAATTTATCATTGTCTAACAATGATCGAAATGATAGGTTAGTGGCCATTTCTGCTTAAAAAAAGGAAAACTAAACCTAATTAGTATATGAATCAATTATCCTAAAGACTTAAATTTTAGTCTGAAGGTTCTTTCACTATTTTATACGAATTGGTAGCCTCTACCTCCAATTCGAGGAATTACTTTAATTTCTTAGTGGGTACTAGAATCCACATAGACTACACACGAGCCCAACTTTGGTTGGTCAATCTATGTGCATCTATGGGTAGATTTGAAATCAATTATTTCTCTAAACAACTTCTAGTAATATTGATTTTGCCCCGAAGACCTAATCTATAGGCTTTGGCCTCCACTAAAAGGGTCCAGTTAGATCCAACCATTAATATGACCACATTTGGTCTTATCTAACCAATAAATGATCGGATCCGACTTTAGTTAGCCAACCTAACCACCATCAGAAAGACTTAACCAAATGATTATTTTATGAATAATAATTTTATTAATCAATAATCACCTAGTCTTTGGGCCTCCAATGATCATTATATTAATGAACTCATTATCACTCAACTTAATGGAAGGCTATGATTTAGTTATCTATATAATTATTTTATTTTTAAGAACCTAATAATTTTAGATAGTTTAATTAACATATTTTAAGAAGAGAGAAAAATTTAGCAAGCCAATTTTGATTCTTCCACTGACTTCACAAAGTCAGATAAAAAAGGATCTAATCTAGGCTGGCATTAGGAGCACCTAAATTAGTCAAATTGATTTACTTAATTGACATGGATGAGCCCAAATCTCCAAGTGATCTAATCAAAATCTAATTCACCAGGATGGCTAGGTAAGTGAGATCAATGGAAGGGATGTGCCATTAACTCGTCAAAGATCGAATCAATGCGAGTAGCTCCCAATTAGAAACCATTGGTCAAAGTACCAAACTTACCTTAGACACCATCTGATTTATTAGTTTCAATTTGACCAATCTAGTAATTTTAGGTTCAACCGTATAGCCATGAATCAAGTCTATTTGATCCTTGTTAAAGGCATGGACTTGACCAACTACAACTATTATAATTGAGTCTACCGAGTCCTTGACCTAATCTAAATTAACATTTAATTAGATTTGATCAACTACTCTAAATTAACTAACCTTAGGTCTAACTTAATTTATGGACCTAATTCATCTAACCTAATAATCCACAAGTTTATGATTAATGACTTAGGGTCTTAATTCATAATTCTAGATACTAAATCATTTTACTTAATTTTAATTAAGTTTATGGGCTAAGGATTAGGGTCAGTATTTCGAAAATATTTTTTAAATTTTGAAAGTCTCTTTACAACTTGGCATTGTTCACCAATTCAGTTGACTCATTTCAAAATTGAACTGGCTCAATTCACAAACAATACTAGTTGTAGGGTTTAATCTAAAACTATGTACATTACATAATACTAAATCATGAATCAAATTTTAGATCCTATCTAAATATGCATTCATGATCAAAAATTAGATTAAAATCTAATTTATCATATCATAAAAATTAGATCTAATTTAAAAGTTTTATGATCAACTACAAGATCAAGCACGTACAATGACAATCTTTGCACTATAGGGGGTAAACCCTACAGCTAGACAACCTGTAGCCCATGCGATCTTGATTTTAATTTTTAGATCTAATTAATCAAATTATTAGATTAATATTTAGATCAAATTTAAATTATCAATCTAAACATGCAAGCATATCATGTTTAGCGAACCCTCGCACTGATACCAATTAAAGGAAACAGTGCAGGGTTTGCAGTGCTACTTTCAAATTTTTTTTAAAAAATAATAAAAAAAGTAATTAATCTAATTAATTATCTACTAATCATATCAAAATATTAAATTCTATACTAAGGATGTAAACATAATATGCATGCATTCATATAAATCTGAAAAATAAAATTATGCAGCAAACTATTTACTACATCTGTGTTCAGAACACCATACCTTTTTGTCGGTGTCGATCACTGTGATCTGATCATCATCAAGGAGGTCCACTAGTCATGATGCAGACACATAGATATCTGACCTCCATGGATAGTTCACATGAGGCTTCTGGTCCTGATCGGCTCCCCACGAGTGCTAGCTCAACACTAGAGTCTTTCAGGGGCTGTTATGATCGAACAGTTTTGATCTTCATCTATGGGCTTCATAGATGCTTTGGGTTACTGGTAGATGTAGCGAAGAGGTAGAGGAGGTTCTCTATAAAATTTCATGGGCTTACGATGCTCGTAGCTCATGCAATGGCTTCCCAAAACCTAGGTCGAATACCTAGGACTGGACTCATCTTAAAAACCTTACACCCCTTCTCTCTTGGTTTTCTCTCTCTCAGAGATGATTGAAGCCTCTTCCCATGCATCAAATGAATCTCATAAAAGTCCTCTCTTCAGAATAGGTGTTAGCACACATCCCAAAAACCTTCCTTTTTAATATTTGCATAAAGAACACCTTCTATGCGTGTGGGGAACCAAAAACCTATTTGAATTAAAAACTCTTTTTAATTAAAACTTCATCCAAACCAATTCATACTTATTTGGGATGTGTGAAGGAGTTGTGCACCCACTCTTCAGCAAGGAAAAGTCTATGTGAAACCCCTTTCACTTGGAGATAATTGGCGCATAAGAGAAGGGTGGAGCAAGGGATAAGATATGGTTGTTGTCAACTTAAATTCAAACTCATTTTGAATTTGAATGTCAACTAACCATAACTTATCCACTGAGGTGTGGAAGATCAGGATGTGAGGTATTATGTGCATGGGAGAAAAGTCACAAGAGAATACAAATCGAATTTTAAGTGGGGTGGGACATAGGTGCTGCATAGGAAGAGAAGACTAGTCAAATTAGTCTTTGAAATTCAAATTTCAACCAACCGAACCAACCCAATCAAAATTGGTTAGGCCCAATTAGAAAAAAATAAATCCAACCCATTTAGGTTTAATTAGGCTCAATTAAATCTCAATAAAATTAAGAATTGATCAAGCCCAACCTCTAATCAAATCAAGGTTCGAACCTCCCCAACGATTAGGCCAACTTGTGACCTAATTGGGTTAAACCCAACTGAACCCAATTCAATTGGACTTGAATCAAAAATCATAACTCAACCAAATTGAGTTAAAATCACTAATTAAATCTCTCATAATCTCAGAGTCCAAATTCAGTAGGTCATTGGGTAATAGAGTTCATCGATATGAAACCCCAATCGAAGAGTTCCAGTCCAATGGGACTCTTGACCCCGGTGTCCGAAATGAATGAAACTTGTGATCACAGAGTCCATACTTATGATCAAAGAGTTTCATACTAGTAGGACTTAGTGTCCTAATGCTATAGGATATTTGGTCGAAGAGTCCCAGTCCTGTGGGACTTTTGACCAAAGCCAACAGATCAGGTTTTAACCTCTAGTGTGTATGACTCCATAGGTTTGAACCTAAACCGGTAGCATAGAAACTACTTCCTGATAGGTCGAATAGTCGCAATTACAAACCTATACGAATATGGTTACTATATAATTTATCCCTATGATCTTTATATAATAGATGACTCAGGATTAGACTGTCAACCCTAGAAAATACATCCATATCATATCTCAAAGTAATTAGTTCTGTGACTCCTCACTAAGACTACCCTCACCAAGGCTTTGCTAAATTAAAATATAATTAAACACAGCTTCTGAAATCGAGAGTGGTCAATCCCATCTTGATACACACACTCTCCTCAAGTACTTAACTGTGCCCAAAAATCTTTCATCGTTGAATTAGAAATTCAAGTATTCTGGCACCAAAGCATAGTGAGTTGCTTGGAAGTCACCATGGTGATTTCAAATCAGAGGGATAGTTATACCCATATTCTATCAAAGCTAATCTTGATAGGAGAAAAGCTCCAAAGTTGATCACATTTAGTATAGATGTACCCATACATCTCACTTGCATGCCTCAACACTCCTTAGTTACGAGGACAACCAACCTATATGGCATACAACGACCTATACTCGATAAATATTATCGTCCTAAGTAACAACATATCATTTGATCGTGAACTATTTTAAGGACTAAATGATAAATCCTCATTTATCGAATCTAGATAGTCCTAAGAACTTCATCACAATATAGATAAGAAAAAATATTTATGATGAAAAATGCTAAAATATTTTTTTTTAATTCATAATTCATATATAATTACAAAAGTATAGCTCAACCATTAATAGGCTGACGATTGACTTTGGAACACATTCCCAATAAAAAGGGATGTCCTAAGGGATGCCCCTAAGGGTATTTTTGTCCTTCTCCTAAATTTTTTCTTCGAGCTTTAAGAAAAAGGGGATCTGTTCATCTCCCCATTTCCTACAAGTCACCCCCTTTCCTTCTTTCTCTCAAGCATTCATCTCCTCTCTCCTACTGAATCTATTCTTGCCAAAATTCCTTCATAACCACCTTCCAAATAGCACCAAACCTCCTCCAAAGCGAACTCCCATCGGTTCTCTATCCCTTCCCTCTCCTATTTCCACTATTTCTCATCTATCTCTCAATCTACCGCAAGCCATAATCTTCAACCGAACTCAAGTTTTTCTTGAAAAATCCACTCTCCCCGATAAACCTTTCACATCCTTGATCCTTCTTTCCTCTCTCTGCCACTATCATGCTGCTGTTCCCATTGTTGCTCAATGAATGGCTCCATGAATGAAGCTTTCTCAACGTGAAAGTTGACCCACGAGCTAGAGGAGGAACAGAGGAAGAAGAAGAAGGGCGCTTCGGCTCCTAACCCAGCACCTATTTTGGCACCCTCTCCTTCTTCGGTAACTCCCAGTAAGTAATCCCTTTTCGAAAGAAAGATTGCTATGGAAAGAAATATTGATTTTTATTTTTTAAAAAAAGATGGATTTTCTTTTGATGAAAAGATAAAATCTTTGGATTGGGGTTTTTTGTACACTTTGAAAGAAACAATTTTTATTGATTTAGTTTGGGAGTTTTATCAGAACTTCATATTTTCTAATGGGAAAGTGAGGTCCCTAGTTAAAGGAGTTATAGTGGAGTTTGATTCTCAATAGTTAGGCTTTCTCATCCATTTTTCTTGTGAGGGATCTATGTCAGATAGATTATTAAACAAAGAAGAAGGGTTAAGATCTATTTTGCAAAAAGATGATGTCTGTAGTATTAAAAAATTGGATGCTAGTAGGGATCTCAATGTAAAAATGAGAATTCTCCATCATATTGTCTGCACCATTTTCTTTCCTAGGACTAGTATATTTAATTTTATATTTGGTAGGGATCTGTGCATCATCATCATATTGTATATGAAATCCCTTTGAACTTGTCAGTCCTAATGATTGATGCCATGCGAGAGGCAGTAACTAGATTGAAAGCACCTTTACCTTATGACATGGCACTCACTAGGATCTTTAGGAGCTTTGGAGTAGATCTTGAGGGAGAGGCTGCCACCCACTTAGCCCATGCTGACACCTACAATGCAAATTCTTTGCATCATATGGGTTATATCTGAGTTAGTGATCATTGGACTAGAGGTGGAAGAGTAGCAGAGGAGGAGGAGGATAGAGCAGAGGAGGAGAGACCATCTTCATCCCCTCGTGATCATAGAGCATCTCCTGATATCTAATTTGTATCTAATCACAAGGCTGGTCTCTTAGAGTCTGTGAGGGATGCACTTGTATCATCATCTATGAGTAGAGATATAGTCATTAGATTTGGAAATGATAAGCTTAGGACGTTTGCCGACCTTCAGTCATAATCGGTTGTCGATTTTGTATGTCAACAGATCGCCGACTTTGTATCTCAATAAATTGCTGACCATGTATCATAGTAGGTTGTCAATCATCTATCTCAGTAGTTAGCTAGCAGGTTCACCTCAGGTTTTGCTTAATGGGAGAGATCTCGGACTGACCTACCACTTGATCAGTTGATGATTTTTTACGTCACTACACTCTTTCAAATGCTCACTACTCAGTTTGCTCATCTTGAGGAGCTCGAGGGATCAATATTGAGATTGATTGGTAGGGTCTTGGATTTATAGTGATAGGTGATGGGGTTTGGGATCCCTCGGTCAAGCAAGTTTGTCCCTCCAATTTCTATTTTATCAGTAGAGGTGATAGTCTTTGCTATGCACTGGAGGCAAGGATTCAGTCCTTAAGGAATGAGGTGAGAGGTTCTAGTAAGGATGTCTCTACTGCTATTGGTACACTTATGCAGACTTTATCGAGGGCAGTGGGATAGCTTGATTCCATTAGACTCATTCTCCTATCCCAGTCTACATGTTTTACCCCAGGACCCTCTCACCCTCGTGCTCATGCCACCTCTTCTCATGCTGGTACTTCTACCCATGGTCGAGGCAAACGTGGTCGAGGACATGTCCTTAGATTTGATCCTGATATCCCTCATCGTATCTTAGACTCTTCTTCTGATTCTGATACCTTCAGCTATGATATTTATTAGATCTAGTATAGTAAGACTTATATATTTAGTATCTTGCTTGGCCTTTGTACTTTTTGGTTAGTTATCATGGATGTTGTATTTTTTGGTTATCCATGTTTTGTGTACAGTGAAAGTTTATAATTTATATTTGAATGAATATTGTACCTTGACTCTAGTTTGGATGATATGGTTAATATAACTCTTGTTATCTTTTGGATATATATAATGCCTATGAATGCAATGAATCATGTACCTTATGCAATTCAAATAATCTTGTATGTATATGACTTATAATTTTGGTTTACAAATGCTGTCTATACTTATAATGGAATGTTAATTCAGTAGCAGAATATACAAAATTTATTGAGAGAGAGTTTCTTTTTTATGTTTGATGATGTCAAAAAAGGGGAGAAGATATCATTCATTGAAAAAGTGAAGCAAATTGTTAATGTTTCAAGTATATTATTATAGTTTCATAGTCAAATTGCTAAAATTTAATACTTAATAAAAAAATAATAAATATATTATTTTTAAAATATTTGTTATGATTTTGTTGAAGGCACGCTTTCTTTTTTGCATCCTATATTGTCAAAAATTACTGATTTTTTTTATGAAAAATGCAATATATGCAAAATAATAACCTAAATCAGGTACATTTGAACTCATCACTTGTATATATCTATTTTTGAGCTTCTTAATCTAAAATAACATCTCTATATTCAATATCAAATTTACTTATTTTTGCTTGTACTCAATTATTTTATCATCATCAAAAAGGAAGAGATTGTTGCCCCTAGGAATGATTTTGATGAGTACAAAATAATTGAGAGGGATACTAATGATTTATATTCTTAAAGATGTTTTTAAAATCATTTTAGGATTTTCAAAAATTTTTGTGTTGTAAAAACTTGGTTAAAGATGGTCAATTTAAATTTTACTTAAGTTAGAGCAAAAATTAAAACTTTTTAAAAGCCTCAAGAACTCCCAAGATGATGTTGATTTATTTGAAGGTGGTCTCAATTTGTTTGGAAGCTTAAAAATGAAAATATGATGTTTTAGATAAAAAGGATGACTCCTGGATCGATCCTTTTTCTTTGGAAAATGGCACGTAGGATCGACATGCCAATTCTGAACTGGCATGCAAAAAGGAGCGACCTATGGGATGCCCCATGGAAAACGGGACGATCTATAGAGCACCCCCTGTAGGTTCTGCATACAAGATATAGAACACAGACTTTCTCGCCTATTGCAAAAGGGATAACCCATGGGACGTCCCCTGAAGGAACTGCACAAAACTATAGAATGCTATTTTTCTTACCTATGATGAAAGGGGCGACCAAAAGGGCGCCCTCTGCGATGGGATTTCTGCAACGACTATTTTTCATTTCCATTTGACATATTTATATTTCCCAAATGATCTTCAATGGCTACCAATGGCTACTATTCATCTTTCAGCATTGAATGAGGGTTTAAAAGAAATCAAAAAGAAAAAAAATAATAAAAAAATTAAGTGAATATTCAGCTCAAAGAAAACTCAGCCCTAGGCAAGAGAAGCATTAATTTCAAGCTCAACCACTTCTCCAACGTCCATTCAAGTCTTCAATCTCTTTGAGAGGGTTCCTAAAAGCTTTCTCTAGTTTATATAAATATTTTTTAAAGCTTGATTATGCTCATTAAGGAGCTAAGTGTGCTGAGCATGTATATTCTCTTTACTCTATTTTACTATTTTGGGGCTCAAGCTTTTGGATATTTTTAAAGTTTGGGAACGTTAATCCAAACCTTGAATCGAATTATTTTTGGGTTAGCTTGTACTAGAAAAATAAATATTTTAGCTTGAGATAGCTAGGGTTGGAGGATCCAACGTTGTATTTGTTTGAACACATTAGTGGATTGGAATTTTTAGGTACAAAATTGGAGAGTGAATGTAGGTGCAAGATAGGCACTGAACCACTATAAATCATTTTGCTTGTATTATTCTCTCTTCTTCTTCTTTACTCGCTCTATTGTGCTTAATTCTTTTTCATTAAATTAAGCTTTTGCATCTTACTTATCTAACTCACCTCACGTTACTTAAAACTTCAAAAGCACACATTGCAATTCTATTTTTAAGTTTAAATTTTTAGAAAAAACCTAATTTATGCCCCCCTCTTGGGTTGCATAGCTGGGCAAAAGTGGATGCAAAAGAAAGAGGAAAATAAAACTCCCAAGAAGAGAAGAAAGCTCATCCTAATTTTTATCTCGTAGCTCATGACAATAATAATAAGAAGAAGAACAAGAAACAAAGAAAGAAGAAAGCTTCAATTAAGGGGGAGTAAGGCAAAGAAAAAAATGAGAAAGAGGAGGAATGTGTAATAAGTCATTGCCTCATGGCTCAAAATGATGAGGTAAACATTCACAATTCTTTTAAATTTACATTTGATGAGCTTCAAGAAGCCTTTGATGAATTAATGGATGAAGTCAAAAATTTAAGGCTAAAAAATAAAAAGCTTAAAAGATTAAATTCTTTTTTAGCAAAAGAAAAGAATGAGCTCTTAATTGAAAAGAAAGATTTCTTGAAAGAAAAAAACCTTTTGGATGAAGAAAAGAATAAAATATTGATTGAACAAGATTCTCTTTTAAAAAAAAAGAAAGGTTTAGTTGAAGAAAAATAAATACTTTCAAAATCTGAAAAATTCTTAGTTGAAGAAAAAGAAAATCTCTTAAAATCTGAACTTTTTTTTTGGAAGAAAATGCCTAATTAAGAATAGAGATTGAAAATTTAAAACCCATAGTTGATGAAAAGAATAAATTACTAGTTAAATAAAAGGATTTGTTGGAAAAAAATGAAACTTTGAAAAATAAAATAAATGATTTGTTGGAAAAAAATGAAACTTTGAAAAATAAAATAAATGAACTAAAATCAATTGTAGATAAATTCTTCATTAGTTTACAAAATTTGCATATATCAATGGATAAACAAAATATGACATCTAAAGTTAACTTCTTTGCAAAACTAAGATATTCAAAAATTTCTACGGATAAATATCATTTTGGTAAGAAATTTATTAGATGCTTTAAATGCAACAAAGCTGGACATAAATCATTTGATTGTTGGGCTAATACATATAAGAATATAATGTTCAAACAAATTTGGGTTCCAAAAGAAACTATTGATACTAATCTCAAAGGATCCAAGTTAGCTTGGGTACCAAAATATACTTGATCTTTGTTAGTGCAGGTGTGCTTGACATCCCTCTAATTCAAAAGAGAATGGCACCTTAATTGTGGATGCTCAAGGCACAAAATAGAAGATAGAGGAGTTAAAATTCTTGGAGATAAGTTAGTCTCGGTAATTGAAAATTACTCCTACCATTCAATTAAAAAGAATATTAAAATATTGATGCATAATTTGAGTATTAGTCAACTATATGTCAAATGATTTAATATTTTATTCTATTGATTTTGATGTTGTTATTTTGATTGATTATTATAATTAAATGTTATGATTGAAGAAAATTTGGTAAATGGAGACAATGAATTTAACATTTCTAATTACATCAAGATCTTGCCATAATGTTATTTTAATTTAGTTATAAGATACAAAATTCAATAAGGATAAGAATTGATCAAGTTGTATCAAGAGTAAGCAAGAAATGAAAATAAGAAATTTGGCATATAGTAAGGAAGAGCAATTTTTGAATAAAAATTGAACACAATTGATTATAATATTAAGGAGGAGAATTCATTTAGGATGAATTACTTACTAAATTGGTAATAGCTAAAGATTAATTTGGTATTAATTAAAGGTGCTTAACTTGAAAGAAAAAGGGGAAGAATTTCTTTTGGCATCTGAGCTTAAGCTAATTTTGAGAAAGATGAAATGACTTAAACCTATTTTGAATCAAAAGACATTATTTTAAAGGGGAGTTTATTTGATTTTCTAAATTTGACACATTTTTAATTTTGTTAGATTCTTGAACTTGAATTGATTTTGATGATTAATTTTTGAACTCTTACCATGAGCTCTTTGATGCTGTCAAAAAAGGAAAGAGTTATTCTTGAGTATATGCTTGAGCTTAACTAGAATGAAGTATATTTTTATTATTTAATAGCTTCATATCTTTTAGATATGTAATTCTTTAGAAACTCACTATATTATATTTTATATATACTCAAAAGTTTTGTCATCATCAAAAAGAGGTAGATTATTGACCTAAAGATTGATTTTGATGATGATAAAGAGTTTTAAGTATAATTTATTATATTACTAATATTATTTTTGAGGATGTGTAGTTTAAATTCTAAGTGCTCATAATGATTTAAGTGATTTTCATCAATTAAATAGAGTACCACTAATCAAGAGGTCATTGAAGAAAAACTAGACTTGAGACACCATAAAAAGGATGGTTAATGAGAGTCAAATCAAGTTTAGAAAGCAAGTCTAGTCTACAAATAAATTTGGAGAAGAAAAGTTGATAAAAACCTCATGGCATGCTTGGCACGCAACTTAGTCGACTAAGGTAGGAGTTAGTCGACTCAGTCTTAAAGAATAAAGAAGATAAAAAGTAAAAAAGAATCAAAATTTAGAACCCAAGAAACATTGTCGACTAAGTTAAAATGTTAGTCGACTTAGTCTCAGAGAATAGCAGTAAGATAGAAATGTAGATTTTTAAGCTTTATCTGCTTAGCGGACTAAGTCAGATTGAGCAGACTAAGACTTAGTCGACTCAAAGATACTTAGTCGACTAAGTTCAATATAACAGCTAGTTTTTCCAGAACTACACTTTACAGTCCCAACTTTTTTTCAATAGCTATTTTCTTGTTTCTAATAGCTAGATCACTTTCGAAGATCTCCAAAATGAATTAAAATGATGAAAAACCTTAAGGATATATAAGAAAATATTTTGAGCATTAAAGAGAAGCTTTTTGAGAGTTTCATTAAGTATTCATTGAAGAAAGCCAAAGAACTGAGCTGAAAAGAGAAGAGAAGGAGTTGATTTCAAAGTTAATCTTTATCCTTCCATTATAAATCATCCTCAAGCAAGTGAGAGCAATATTGAATTAAAGTGAGAAAGCAATCAATCCAAGAATTAAGGAGCCTTATCATCACTCAAGCATTCAAAAAGAAGTCAAGCATTCAACTATCATCATTCGAACTTCTTCTGATTCTTCAAAGAATTTTTATTTTTCTAAACTTAACCTTTGTATTTTTACATTTTAATTCAAGTTTCTTGGGGTGAGAAACTTGGATTGGTCCAAGCCTAGAGTTGGATATTATAGTGGTTTGATTGGTGAGCCAAGATTAAAACCAATCGGGATTGATTGTTAGCCCAAAGAAAAATAATCTTGTGTGGTTTTGGTTGGTGATCTAGAAAAAATCAACTGGATTGATTGTGAGCCCAAAAAATAATCATTGTAAAGATTGTAGTTGGTGAGCCTAGGTCAAAACTAACTAGGTTGGATCATGAATCCAAGAAAAATAATCAAACTGTAATCAATTGAGTGATTATAGTTGAATTCCCAAGTGGGTTACTTGGGAAGTGGACGTAGGTGCCGAGTTTGGTGCCAAACTACTATAAAAGCTTGGTGTTTGTGTTTGTATAGTTTCATTTCTATTGTTCTTCATCTATACTTATATTTTACTTTATTTCATCAAGCATATAGCATTAAAATTTAGCATATTCATAGTTTAAATTTTTAAATACCCAACTCATCCCCCTCTTGGGTAGCCATCCTTGGGCAACACCCTAAGGTATGAAAGAGCTGGCTTACACCCTGTCCATATCTCATATGGAGTCTTAACTACAGACTTACTTGGAATCCTATTAATAAGTAACAAGCCAATTTGAGTGCATATCCCCAGAAGGATATCGACAAGCTGGCAAAACCCATCATGGATCGGACCATGTCTAACAAAGTCCAATTCCTCCTTTCTGACATACCATTATGCTGTGGTATTCCTGGAGGAGTCCATTGGGAGAGAATTCCATTCTCTCCTAGATATATGAGAAACTCACTGAAAAGGTATTTTCCTCCTTGGTCAGACCGAAGAGTTTTAATACTTTTTTAGATTATTTTTCTACTTTACTTTAGAATCATTTGAATATTTCAAATGAATCCAACTTATGTTTCTTCAGATAGACATATCCATATTTGGATAGATCATCTGTGAAAGTGATTGTTGCTCCAAGAATTAATTTTAATGATTACAAAGCATTTGAGGGGATTACTAATGAATTTGACTTGGAAAAAGACTTTTTATATTTCAAGAGCAAAATCATAATTTTATTAAGTTTTGATCTAAGAGCCTCAAGAGCAAGTATAGAAGATTTCTGATCCATTGGAGGTAGTTCCATAATTTTTGGATGCATATTTTAGGAGAAAATCAAGTTTGAAGCAAAGGGGTCGACCCCTAGGTTGTCCTCTGCTGAAACAGGCTGTTTGGCATGCTATCTCTATGCCAAGGGTCGAGCCTAGGGTCGACCTCTACTATTTCGAAGGCCAAAAATATAGAACAATCGATTTTCTGAATTCTATCTCAGAGATCGATCTCGAGGTTGATCGTTGTGCCAGAGGTCAACCCATGAGTCGACCCTTATGACGGAAATCTTCTACAATAGCTAGTTTTATCCCATTTTGGTAGCTTTTAATGCTTTCTTTAAGATCTCCAATAGCTACAAACCTTGCCCAGGATTCTCTCCTCCAATCATTGAAGGTTTAAAAGGCTATAAAAAAGAGAAAAATATAAGAGATATGATTATTCAATTCAGCCCCAAGCAAAAAATTCTCTTCAAGAAAAGAAGCTATTATTTTCAAGTTCACCAACCTCTCAAGAGCTCATTCAAGTCTCCAACAACCTTGAAGAAAATTAGAAAAGCTTCCTTCATTATTGTGAAAAGCATTCTTAAGATTTTATTTGCTCATTAAGGGAGCTAAAGTTGTATTTGATTGTCATGAACTCTTATACTCTGCTTTATTATTTTGATTCAAATTTTGGGAGGGTTCCAAAACTTGGGAGGGTTGATCCGAGCCTTAAATCAGAGAGTGTAGGATTGGCTTGTATCCAAAAAATAAGTGTGCTAGCTTGGGATAGCTAGGATCGGAGGTACCAATGTTGTATTTTGGTTGAATATGTTTAGTAGTTTTGAATTCTCGAGTAGGAGCTTGGGGTATGGATGTAGGTGCAAAGGAAGCACCGAACCACTATAAATCTTGCTTATTTATGATGTGCTTGCTATCTATTTTTTCTTAGTTTGTTAAATTCTTTCTCTCAAATCTTTTATATTTTCATCTAACCTAAATTGCTTTACATACACGGCCAGCATATCATCATTCAATCTTGATATCTTTAAATTAGCTTTAAAATTTTGAAAATCTAATTCATCCCCTCTCTTAGATTGTATAGCTAGGCAACAAGTGGTATCAGAGGTCGGTGCTCTAGCCCTACTTTGATTTAAGTATCAAAGAGCCAAAGATCTATAGCAATCCAAGTTAGTATTTCTCTAGCCAAGGGGTAGTCCACAAACTGACCTCCACTTTTAAATGGATCAAACTATATCTATTGAAAAGCTCGAATGAGAATATTCATACAAGTACTTGACTATGATATGTGGAGTATCATAGTTAATGGACCATACACATCTACTAAGATAATTGATGATGTGGAATCAACCAAACCCGAAAGAGAATGGGATGGGGTTGATAAGAAAATGGCTCAACTCATACAAGAGCTATGAATGTTTTATATTGTACTTTAGATACTAATAAATTTAATCGCATTTCAACATGCATGTCGGCTAAGAAAATATGGGATAGGTTAGAAGTAACTCATGAAGGCACTAATCAAGTTAAGGAGTCAAAAATTAACATGCTTGTGCATAAATATGAACTTTTCAAGATGGAACATGATGAGTCAATAACTAAAATATTTACTAGATTTACGAATATTATAAATGATCTTAAAAGTCTTGGCAAGTCTTATTTTAATAATGACCTTATGAGGAAGATTCTTAGATCTTTGCCAAAGCGATGGAAGGCCAAAGTAACTGCAATCCAAGAAGCCAAAGATCTAAATGTTTTATCCTTGAAGGAGCTTCTAGGATCACTAATGACACACGAGCTAAGCATGAAACAACATCAAGAAGAAGATGTCAAGAAAAAGAAGACAATATCCCTTAAATCTACCACTCAACAAGATGAGGAATTCGATGAAACGAAAGATGAAGAACAAGATGAAGAAATAGCCCTCATCAAAAGAAAGTTCAAGAGATTTTTGAAGAGAAAACAAGGGATGAGGAAGAGACCACCTACCAAAGGAGAGCATAGCGAGAAAAAGGATAGGAAGCAGCCTCTTATTTGCTATGAATGTAAGAAGTCGGGGCACTTTAGGTTTGAATGTTCTTAACTTAAAAAGATTCTCAAAAAATATTAGAAAAAGACTATGGTGGCAACATGGAGTGACAGTGATGACTCAAGTTTCGAAGAGGAAGAAGCTCATGAACAAGCCAACCTGTGCCTTATGGCACATGAAAATGAGATAAATGCTGAAATCTCAAATGAATTTATATTTGAAGAACTTCAAGAAGCCTTCTATGATTTGGTAGATGATTTAAAAAAATTAGGAACTAAAAACAAAGATCTAAAATTTAAGAATCAAGCCTTGCTAAAAGAAAATAAAATTATCCTAAGTGAAAAACTAGTCTTAACTTAAGAGAACCTAAATTTGAAAAATAAAATCAACAAGCTAAAATTGGTAGTTAAAAAGTTTACTTTAAGTTCAAATAAACTTTATATATTTCTTAAAAATAAAAAAATTATTTATGATAAGGCTGGTTTAGGCTATAACCTCTTAAGAAAATAAAAATTTTTGAAAAATATTTTTATAGATTTATAAAGCAATAAATTTTTAAATGTTACTTGCTTTAAATATGGTAAACTAGGATACAAATCTTATACATATTTCTCTAACAATTTAAATGCAAAAAAGATATGGGTTCCAAAAGAAACCATTGTGACTAACCTTAAAGGACCCAAGAAAACTTGGGTACCTAGAGTAAGGACTTAATTTTGCATGTAGGTGTGTCTTGCATCCAAAGAAGAAAATTGAAGATGGTATCTTAATAGCAGATGCTCAAGACACATGACCGGTGATGAGTCCCAATTCATCATGCTTGATGCTAAAAGTGGAGGAATGGTCACTTTTGGAGACAATGGTAAAGGAAAGATTATCGGTATAGGTAACATTGGTATCACTCCCTCCAAGTATATTGAAAATGTTTTATTAGTAGATGGTTTGAAACACAATCTCTTAAGCATTAGTCAACTTTGTGACAAGGGTTATAAAGTTATTTTTGAATCTTCATTATGCATTGTAACTAGTCTCAATAATGATGGCATTAAGTTTGTTAGACATAGACATGGTAATGTTTATATGGTAGATCTGAGTGATCTTTCTATGATAAACATGCAATGTCTAGTAGCTATGAATGCCAAAATTAATGAGACTAGTTAGCTTTGGCACCGTAGGCTCGCACACATTAATATGCATTTACTTTCAAAGCTTATCAAAAAAGAATTAGTTATCGATTTACCAAAATTGAACTTTGAAAAAGATAAAATTTATGATGCATGCCAACTAGGTAAACAAACAAGAGTTTCATTCAAATTTAAGAACATTGTTTCAACTTCTAGGCCATTGAAACTATTGCACATGGATTTATTTGGTCCTACAAGAACAACAAGCTTAGGTAGAAAATGTTATGATTTTGTAATTATCAATGACTACTCATGTTTTACATGAATTTTTTTTGGCACACAAAGATGAAACTTTTCATATTTTCTCAAAGTTTTACCAAAAAATTATAAATAAAAAAGAGTTTTTAATTTAAAGCATTCGTAGTGATCATGGAATCGAATTTAAAAACCAAGACTTTGAAAAATTTTGTGATGAAAAGGTGTAAACCATAATTTTTTAGCACCTAAGACACTCCAACAAAATGGGATGGTAGAAAGAAAAAATAGGACTCTAGAAGAAATGGCCCATACCATACTATGTGAAAGCAACCTCTCAAGATACTTTTGGACAGAAGTAATTAATACAGCATGTTACATCTTAAACTATGTCCTAATCAGACCAATTTTAAAGAAAACATATTATAAGTTTTGGAAAGGAAGAAAATCTAACATTGCATATTTTCATGTTTTTGGTTGTCGATGTTTTGTTTTGAGCAATGGTAAACAAAAACTAAAAAAATTTGATGCAAAATCTGTTGAAGCTATTTTTCTTGGTTACTCCTCTTCTAGTAAAGCTTTTAGAGTATTTAATAAAAGAACCTTAGTAGTAGAGGAGTCGATACATATTATTTTTGATGAGACTAATGATCTTCCATCAAGAAAGAGTGAGGGTATTGATGATGCAGATCCCTTTATTAAAGGAATGAAGGAGATCATCCTAAAGGATTCAATAATTCAGAATGAAGAGGATCATGAAGATAAGTAAGAAAATGAAAGTGAAGGATAATGAGAACAATCTTAAGGTATAAATGATCTTCCAAAAGAATGGATGTATGCTCACAATCATCCTAAAGAACTAATTATTAGTGATCCTACACATGGAATAAGAATTCGCTCTTTACTTAGAGATGCATATAATTATTTTGCTTTTGTTTCTCATTTTGAATCTAAAACCATAGATGAAGCCAAAAAATATTATAATTGGATAAATGCAATGCAAGAGGAACTTAATCAATTCGAAAGAAATAATGTATGGACCTTAGTATCAAGACCTAAAAATCATCCAATAATTGGCACAAAATGGGTATATAGAAATAAATTGGATGAAAATAAAAATATAATTAGAAAAAAATAAGATTACTTGCAAAAGATTATAATCAAGAAGAGAGAATTGATTTTGATGAGATCTTTGCACCTATTGCTAGACTAGAAGCAATTAGACTTTTACTCGCTTATGCATGCTTTATGAATTTCAAGTTATTTTAAATGGATGTTAAAAATACTTTTCTAAATGGATATATTGCCAAAGAAGTTTATGTAGAATAACCTCCCAATTTTGAAAATCATGCTTTTTCAAATCATGTTTTCAAATTAAACAAAGCATTATATGGTTTAAAACAAGCACCTAAGGCATGGTATGAAGATTAAGTAAATTCTTGCTTAATAATGGACTTTTAGGAGAAAATATAGATACAACCCTTTTACTTAAAAGAGATCATGATGACATCTTAGTAACACAAATATATGTTGATGACATTATATTTGGGTCTACTAATGAAACTTTATGTCAAGATTTTGCTAAGCTCATGTAGGGAGAGTTCGAGATAAGCATGATGGGTGAACTAACGTTCTTTCTCGAACTTCAAATTAAACAAACAAAGGAAGGGATCTCCATCACCCAAAGCAGGTACATAAGAGTGCTACTTAAAAGATTTGGGATGGAGAGTTTCAAAGCCATTGGTACCCTCATGAGTCCATCATATAAGCTTGATAAGGATGAAGGAGATAAAAGTGTTGATACAAAGGTTTATAGAGGCATGATAGGTTTGTTATTTTATTTAATTGCTAGTTGACCAAATATCATGTTTAGTATTTGCTTATGTGCACAATTTCAATCTAATCCAAAATAATCACATTTAAATACTGTAAAAAAATATTTAAATGCCTAAAAAGAACTAAATTCATAGATTTATGGTACTCTAAGAATTCATCAATCGATTTAATTGGATATTCAGATGCGGACTTTGCTGGATGTAGATTAGACAGAAAAAGCACTAATAGAACTTGCTAATTTCTAGAAATTAACTTAATCTCTTGGTTTAGCAAAAAGCAAAATTTGGTAGCATTGTCTACAGCCGAGGCCGAATATATTGCAGTCAAAAATTACTGTGCACAAATCTTGTGAATTAAGCAACAACTTGAGGACTTTGGCATCAAACTAAACAAAACTCCAATAAGATGTGATAATACTAGTGCCATAAATTTATTTAGGAATCCAATCCAACACTCTAGATCAAAATACATTGAAATAAGATATCATTTCATAAGAGAACATGTTCAAAATAATGACATAATTCTTGATTATGTTGGTACTAAAAAATAATTGGCTGATATTTTTACTAAGGCCTTAAGTGAAGACAAATTCTATGTGACTAGGAGAGAATTAGGAATTTTTTATCATTTAGTCTAAACATCTTTATGATTTCAAGCTCATTTCTATCAAAAATCACCTTAATCTTTACCTTGAGCCTATACCTCAAATCTTTTATCTCGAAAAGCTCAAATCTAACCTTCCTTGATCATTCTCATGAAATAAAATTTCAACCCTTAAAATATTAGATTTTTTTTAGAATTTTTCCATCATTTTTTGAATTTTTCTATGCCATGGGTCGACCTAGAGGGCAACTCATAGGCATTCTGATCATTATTGCACTTAACCTTTCGGAGGCTTTTTGATTGAAAATTTTTTGACCAAAGAGGTCGACCTGTTGCCTTCTTCCTTGTTCTTTCGTTCAACTGAACAAAAGCCCTCTCCCTCTCTACTCTCTTAATCAATCAAATCTCTCAAAATCGCCTTTCCTACCTAAATCCCCTCCTCAAAATCATCCCTTAAAAAGCCAAATCTCTTCCTACTTTCTTTTTATTTGGATGGATTGAAGGGTTCTAGCAAATCTTTGCCCTAAACCCACCATCGGCTATGTCCCTCAAAATCCTTCTTCTTCTCAAATCTTTTCTATTCCACTTTTTCTTGACTCTCTTGAGTAGGATTAAGGCTTCTATTGGTTGGAATAGAGCCCAAGATGAAATTATTGCAAAGAAGAAAGTTGGACCGTTGCTTGGAGGAAGAAACTCATCAAAAGAATGGCACCCGAGCCCTCTCCTGGTCCAACCTCTATTCCTAGACAAGCTTCACAGTCTCCTCTCACTCCAAGTAAGGTCCCTTTGTCTAATAGAAAGGCTGAATCGGGAAAGAATGTAGATTTTGGTTTCTTTGAAAAAGAAAGATTTTTCTTTGTGTCAAAGATTAAAAGGTAAGGATGGGATTACTTTCGCAAGTTGAAACAAGCTACATATATGGATATAGTTAGAGAATTTTACCTAAATTTGAGATACTTCAATGGAACAATAAAATCAGTTATTAAAGGTATTGAAATTATTTGTTGGTGCAGAAAATCACTGGATGCTGAAATTCGCTAGAGCGGGAGAAGATGAGGTCGCATTAGAGATCTGCAAGATAAGTCCCGACTAGAGTCGGGGGTGGTAGCTTCTGCAGGACCCTCCGACGATCAAATCAGCTCTTCTGGCCAACAGAAATGGAGTGCTCAGGAAAGAAAGTAGCAGAGCATTAGGAAGGAGAAAAGAGCCTCAAGAAAACGTATCTAGAGGATTTCTTTTATAGATAGAGACTGTAACAAACTGATAGCAATAGTTGTAACCGTCTGGTAGTAGGTCACTCAGGGCCATGTGGGGTTTGTTATGGAGGATAGTATCTGTTGTCATGACGTACCAATCCATTAGGATTTAATAGCTGAAGTTCGAAGGAGTAGACGTCAGTTGGTGATGAACTTTAAGTTATATCAATTCCTCTAAGGTAGTCTGTGCATGAGTTGGTTCATGCTGTGTATGGAGCCAGATTTATGTAGGCAAGGAGTGAAGGAAAATCCTGATTTTTTGAACTAGATTCGTTCAGATCTGATCGGATCAAGAGATATATTTCAAAAATTTTTCTCCTTGATCTAAATTGGATCTGGGATGTTTCAGATTTGATTCTTATTATTCTAATAATAAAAATAAAATCTAGATAAATTAAATCAAATTTAATTTACCTTGATGTAGGGTAATCCTATTATCCGTTTGATGATCCTATAAGCAGCGGAAGGTTTTGAATCTAGCCACGCAAGTGCCTGACCTCTATCGATATCCACTCAGGCTGGATCTGAACATCCTCTTCTTCTCTATCACTTCTCCAAAAATTAGATCTAAATCTAATTTAGAGGATCTTCAAAATAGCTTTCGAAGATCAGCAGTTGTCCTTTGCAGCAGCGCAGCCTTCTAGCTTTCTGTCGCCTTTCTCTCACCTGGATTGCACCCAACTAGATCCCAAACTACTTTGGGCATGGAGAGGAGAGGGAGAAGATGGACTTGGCATGGAGGAGGAGGAGAGAGGCAGCCTTGGGGCATGGGAATTTTTAGATACTCCTTGAGTTGGGCGCAGGGTCTTATTTATAGACTATGCATGATCCAACTCCTCTTCTTCCCAACCAATCACAACCCTTTGTGAAATCAGATCTAAATCTGATTGGTGGGAATAGAGTCCCTTGGATTCCTCCTTAGATGGTGCCTAAGATCAGTCAAAGTTGGTTCTTAGGAGGAAGTCTAATCGGAATCCAAAAAGGAGATGGAGTCCCTATCCAATAGGGACTCCTGGGTGCCTCCTGCTTGGGCACATGCCAAGGGTGGCGTGCGCCCTCCTCCTTGCCAGCCTTGTGCGCCCTCATCCTTGCCAGCTTCTGACAAGGGGACAAGCAGCCACCAGCTCTCCAATAGGTGCATGACACATGGATAGAAGTCAAAGTATCAATGGTCAACATTTGACCAGTCAAAGGTCAACTTTTGACCAAAGTCAAAGGACGAGAAATGGCAGGTGACCAAAAATGGCAGGTATTGTCTTACAAAATAAGACAACCCTTTTCTGACCTGGACAGGCTCCAGTCAGACCAAGTGAAGGCCTCTGATCGAGCACAAACTCCTTTGGCTCAGTCAGGACAACTATTTATGATAGTAAAAGAAGAACGTTAGGTTCAATCGAGTGCTAGCACGATTTTCTTGAACCTAATTGAATCTCATTCAGATCAATTGAACTGGATCAGTTCAATTGATGATCACCAGATTCAAACCCTTATTTGTGTGACCCAGTTAGGTTCAGTTCTGTATGGTAATGGGATATGTCATGATCTCTATCATCGACATCATCGAAACTCCTTTCGATGGATCAGAACTCTTCTGATTCGAACAGCTAGAATGATCGATCATCTAAATCATTCTAATTGCTCCCAAAATCCACCAGTGACACCTAGCAGTATATGGTGGCAACCCATCAGAGCTGAATGTGAACCTCTTGGTGCAGCTATCCTGTGTGATTAAGTTCTTCTATCTTGAGCTCCCGATCAGATTAGGGTTAAGGTGAACTCGTCAAACCCTAGTTTCTGTCATATGATGTAATCATTCGATTCAAGTCCGATGTGAAAATCCTAAATAGAAACTCTTTCTATTATTTCACTCTGCCATGGCCATGGGCTTCTGGACTTGATTCTCATGATCATCATAGGGCTGCTCCTCTACCACCGAGGTAGATAGATTCCATCTTGATGCAATCCAGTTCCTACAATGAACATGCTATAGCCAACATACACCTCAGGATTCCGTATGGCTAGGAGATCGAGTTATGGTGTAGTCAAACTATAACACCCTCAAGGTGAACTGTCGATGCACCTCAGGTCAAAGAACCAGACACACCACTGCAGCATCGAGTCAGTCATTGACGAGAAGGTAGACTTCCTAATGACTACTCGAGGTGGTCACGCTCAGTGCCCTCGTTCTCTAACGAGTACCTGTACTCTCGCTCCAGTGTCTCCACACCGTAGACTCAAGACTCATCTACTAAAGAGAAGCGATTGTACACCAACCTTCCAGATCAATCACCATCCTCGTGATGATCCTATGGTCGGAAGCATTTTATGAGTTAATAATGATTATTCATGTCTTAAATTTTCAACTCTTGAAAATATGAATTATCATTACCATTAACTCAAAGGATGTATCACAGACACTAAATACACATATGTGATAGAAAATAACCCATTTTATTGATTTAGTCAAAATTATAATTTTGCCCCTAGAAGTGTATTACAAGTGTCAGCCAATTCTGGCTTCTAGGGCACATATATCTAACAATCTCCCACTTATCCTAAAGCCAATTGGCTACAAGTCTAAGTCCCATCTTCTCAAGATGGGCTTCGAATCTTCTGCTTGGCCCAATGGCTTTGTAAGTGGGTCTGCGCATTTGTCTGTAGGAGTTGACTCTCTTGACCTCGACGTAACCCTTCTCGAGGTAATCGCGGATGAGGTGGTATCGCCGCTCAATGTGCTTGGATTTCTGGTGAGACCTCGGCTCCTTAGCAAGGGCTATGGCACCATTGTTGTCGCAGTAAAGAGGAATGGCATCTGATGGCATTACTCCGAATTTTTGTAGCAAACTTCTTATACCAGAATGCTTCCTTCACAGCCTCTGATGCAGCGATATATTCTGCTTCCATGGTGGAATCTGCTATCATGGTTTGCTTGGAACTCTTCCAGCTGACAGCACCACCATTGCACACAAAAATAGACTCCCAGATGTCGACTTTCGATCATCTATATCGGACATAAAATCCGAGTCTGTGTATCCCTGGACTTGGAGTTCTCCATTACCAAAGACCAACATCATATCCTTAGTTCTTCTTAAGTACTTAAGGATACATTTCACAGAAGTCAGTGTTCTTCACCTGGATTTGACTGATATCTGCTTGTGACACTCACAGCATGGGCTATATCAGGTCGTGTACATAGCATGGCATACATGAGGCTCCCTATTGCAGAAGCATAAGGGATCTTGCTCATGCATTCTATTTCCTCAGGTGTGCTAGGGCACATCTTCTTGGAAAGATGAATACCATGTCTGAAGGGTATTAATCCCCTCTTAGAGTTTTCCATACTAAACCTCTTTAGTACTTTCTCTATGTACATCTTCTGTGAAAGTCCTAGCATCCTATTCGGTCTATCCCTATAGACCTTAATTCCTAGAATAAAGGATGCTTCACCTAGGTCTTTCATGGAGAATTCCTTGGACAACCATATTTTGACTGTCGTCAACATGGGAAATATCATTCCCAATAAGGAGGATGTCATCCACGTACAATACGAGAAAGACAACAACGCTCCCACTGACCTTTTGAAGACACATGGTTCCTCTTCATTTTTGATGAAACCAAACTTTTTGATCACATCATTGAAACGAGTGTTCCAGCTCTGAGATGCTTGCTTAAGTCCATATATGGACCTTTGCAGCTTGCAAACCTTGTGATCAGTATCACTGGATGTGAAACCTAGCGGCTGTTCCATATAGATATCTTCCTCAAGATATCCGTTTAAGAATGCCATTTTCACATCCATTTGCCATATTTCATAATCAAAATAGGCTACAACGGCAAGCAATGTGCGGATGGATTTTAGCATAGCCACTGGGAAAAGGTATCCTGATAGTCAATGCCTTCGCATTGACTATAACCTTTTGCCACTAGTCTAGCCTTGAATGTCTCCACATTCCATCTGCACCAATCTTTCTCTTGAAGATCCATTTACACCCAATAGGTACTATACCTTCTGGTGGATCTACCAAGGTCCAGACTTGGTTTGAGTGCATCGAGTCAATTTCTGACTGCATTGCCTCTAGCCATTTCTCGGAGTCGATATCTAATATCGCCTCGTTGTAGGTTTTGGGATCATCACCATGAGCACCATTACCTATGAGGAATACATTTTCTCTACTTTCTCTGAAATAATACCTAAGTATCTTTCAGGAGGATGGAAAACTCTTTTCGATCTACGAGGTGGAGGAGGTAGTGTTCTTATTGGCTCAACCTGATTTGGTTCCAATTGGTCCTTAGCTCATTGTACTTATGAGACTTTCTCATCAAGCTTAATCTGCTTTCCAATGCCGCTATCTTGAATAAACTATTTTTCAAGAAAGATGGCATGTCGACTCATAATCACATTGTGGTCTTCTGGAATGTAGAAATAGTATCCTAATGACTCTTTAGGATATCCTATGAATCGAGCTCTGAAGGACCTAAACTCTAACTTGTCCGCTTGTTGTCTTTTGACATGAGCCGGACAACCCCAAATTCTGAGATGACTCAGACTTGGTTTCTTACCGTGCCATATCTCATACGGTGTGGTAGAAACGGTTTTAGAGGGAACCCTATTCAGTAGATAAATTGAAGTTAACAATGAATGTCCCCAAAGAAAATCAGGGAGGTCTG
Organism: Cocos nucifera; assembly: GCA_006176705.1. NCBI lineage: Eukaryota > Viridiplantae > Streptophyta > Magnoliopsida > Arecales > Arecaceae > Cocos > Cocos nucifera. The sequence goes on from QRFJ01000762.1 coordinate 397,443, forward strand.
TGAAGCTCATCATGGATCGGAACCATATCCAATAGAGTCCGATTTCTCCGTTCTGAAACCCCATTGAGTTGAGGTGTTCCTGGTGGAGTCCATTGAGAGACTATGCCATTTTCCTTGAGATAGTCTAGGAATTCTCGGCTAAGGTATTCACCTCCTCGATCTGATCGAAGAACCTTAATGGATTTTCCAGTTTATTTTTCTACTTCATGTCTGAATTCTTTGAACTTTTCAAAAGCTTCAGACTTGTGTCTCATAAGATACACATACCCATACCTAGACAGATCATCGGTAAAGGTAATGAAGTAGACAAAATTGCCTCTAGCCGGCACATCAAATGGGCCGCACACATCAGTATGTACTAGGGCAAGGAGATCTGTGGCCCTTTCCCCATGTCCTACAAAAGGAGAGTTTAGTCATTTTGCCTTGAAGACAAGATTCACAAGTTGGATATGACTCGGAAGTCAATGGACTCAATAGCCCATTTTTCTCCAATTTGTTGATCCTATCTTCTGCTATATGACCTAATCTCAGGTGCCATAGATATCTGTCGTTTGGACTATCCTTAGGTCGTTTGGCATTCACGTTTTGCTCGATAGTTAGAACAGGTACATCAATATGTAGCTGATAAAGACCATTAATAAGAAAACCATTTGCAATTTTATTTCTTTCATAAAGAATGTTACAATGGTCCTTAAAGAAGGTAATCACATAGCCTTCTAGTGCTAAGCATGAAATAGAAATCAAATTCCTGCTAGCTGCAGGCACATAATAATAGTCTTTCAAAACTAAGTCTAAACTAGATGGTAATCGAAGAGGGTATGTTTCCACCGCCACTACAGCAACTCTTGCTCCATTATCGATGCGTAGGATCATGTCTCCATCCCTCAGCCTCCTACTATCCTCAAGACCCTGCATGGAAGTGCATAGATGAGCACTAGAACCAGAGTCAAGCATCCAACTGGATGTAGAAGAAATCGTAAGGTTAGACTCAATAACGAGCATACCTCCAGAAGGATCTTCCTTCTTGTTCTTCAGGGTGGTCAGGTAAGTAGGGCAGTTCCGCTTTCAATGGCCATCACTGTTGCAATGGAAATACTTTTCTTTGATAGCGGCCTTCTTCTTCGGCTCTGCCTTCTTCTTGTTTGCTCCTTCCACCTTCTGCTTTTTCATAGACTTTTTTTTCTTTTCAGAAGACTTTCTTTTGGAAGAAGTCCATTCCATAGCAAGAACTGAGCCTTTAGAACCTTTCATAGAAAGCTCAGCGGTGACCAGCATGTTCATTAATTCGACCAAGGAATTTTGAAGTTTATGCATGTGGTAATTCATGATGAATTGCCCATATGCATCAGTCAAGGATTGTAGAATAATATCGTTCTATAGATCCAAGTCTAACTTCACACCGAGCTTCTCAAGCTCTTCCAAGTCCTTGATCATCATCAGACAGTGATCTTGGACTGACTGCCCATCATGCATCTTAGCCTTAAAAAGTCATTTCGTGACTTGATACTTGGCTGCGCGACTCTGTTCACCAAACATCTCCTGCAGGTGAGCCAACATTTGGCGAGTAGTCCCGATATCTTCATGTTGGTGCTGGAGCTCATCAGACATCGAGCCCAACATGTAATATCTGGCCTTATTATCTTCGTCTATCCATTTTTCCAAAGACGCTCTCTTTTCAGTGGATGGATGGACTGGTAAGGTAGGAGGGTCCTGGTCCAATACATGGGTCAACTTCTTGAAACCCAAAAGGATTTTGTAGTTCCTGAGCCAATGTTTATGATTAGGTCCGATTAGTCTATGTGTGTCTAAGATACGTGCTAATGGATTGGATGCAGACATTTTCCTATAGAGAGTCAAAGATTCTAGTTAGATACTGTAATTATGACTTGACCAATTTATTTAGGGATTTTATTTTTAAATAAATTAGCTCCACTATTTTCTCGGATCCCTACACTCCCTCTATAGAGATGTGAAAATCTTCATGATTAATGATTTTTAGTGGGTGGTGCGGTCTCACCAACTGACTCATCACCTCACCTAACAGTTATTGGTGATGGGTTAGCCAATGAGTGAACAACTCTTGTTCAATGATTCTCTAATCATGGTGCACCCAAACTTGGTCTCTAATTCATGAATCTCATCATATCCGAAATATTGATCCACTCCTTAGTTAAGTCAGACCCACCATTTGCATAGACTGGATTCCTAATTGAGTCTCTCACCGTATCCAAAATATTGAGCCCAACTCATCCTCCAGCCCATAGCATCCAATGCCTAATAGACATGGTTGCATCTTTTCGATGCAACTGAGCCACTGTATCCAGCCGAGAACAATCAACCCCGAAAGGGCCTGCACATCTACAATGGTGGAAGACCTCAGACTTAATCTTTTTTTAGGGAGAATTGATTCAGGTCTCATTAAACTAGACTTGTCATAGTCATAACAATTATGACTAACCTAGTGGCATGGGTTAGCTCGGATTATTGACCACCTCAAATCAGAACTGAGTCAATAGATATGGCTAGGTAAGTGAGATCGGTGGAAGGATATGCCATTAACTCATACAAGAATGCATTCAGGTTGAGTAGCTTCCAATTAAAAACCAGTCGGTCGTATGTGCCAAACTTACCTTAGACACCAAATTGTTGAGTCAGAACCAATTGGGTTAGCCTACAATCCAGACTCTAACCTCTGAGCCTAATTAGGTCTTGCTTGATCGTGACTCGATCTTGACCCAGACTTAATCCTATTAGCTGGTCAATTTAAGCATTGTTGATCCCATCTAACCAACTCTTGATTCGGTTTGATCAACCGCTTAGACCTAATTGAGCTACCCAAGCCCGAACCCAGTATTATGAATATGTCTTAGATCTGAAATTCTCAATTTTAGACCTAATTAATATTTTATAATCTTAATTCTTAATTAAGTAGGGTTCATAAATAAAATATGCACAATAAATCCTAGGGTTTCAGGATCTAGGGTTTTGCAGAAAGTAAGTTTTGGATTTCTGATTAAGGACGAACGCGCAGCACCCCTACACATCATAAGAACACTCCATCGGATGGGAGGAGAGGGCCTTTAAACCCTTCTTCATTCTTATGACCGGATGGCCAAGAGGAACGCCTTAATCAGGAACATGTAATACTACAAAATAGTTTTAGATCTATATCATATATCTCATATACAAATTAGATCTAATCATGGCATATTTTGCATACATCTCATGTATCGAATTATGCATATTTTTAGATCTAAATTATCTTATAATAATCTAAAAAATTAAATTTAAATTGATCTTATCAAAATAAATTCTAATCTAGACAACTATGTAGAACTATTCTACAACTAGTCTAGACATGCATCAATCATATCTCATATGATGTTAAAATTAAATAATTTTTATTTGCTATTTTTTAGATGTTATTATAATAATTATAATATCAAAAAATAGTAAATAAATAGATCTAAAATATGATTTAATCAAATTAAATTAAAAACATGCAAGACTATTCTATAAAACTATTCTATTTTAGAACTAGTCATGCATATTTTCTAATCTTAGATCCAAATCATTTAATTTTAATTTTTTCTAATTTTAGATCTGATCACATCTCATGTGACATCTAAAATTATTTATTTTTTTATTAGAATAAATTTAAAATCAGATCTAAATACTTTAGAATCTTGGCTCTGATACCAGTTGAAGAAAAATCTTGATTTCTTGGACCAAGTTCGTTTAGATCTGATCGGATCAAGAGATATATTTCAATTTTTTTTTCTTTGATCTAAATCAGATCTGAGATGTTTCAAATGTAATTTTTATTATTCTAATAATAAAAATAAAATATAGATAAATTAAATTAAATTTAATTTACCTTGATGTAGGGTAATCCTATTACCCGTTGATGATCATGTAAGCAACGGAAGATTTTGGATCTAGCCATGCAAGTGCCTGGCCTCTACCAGTATCCACTCAGGCTAGATCTAGAGATCCTCTTCTTCTCTATCACATCTCCAAAAATTAGATCTGAATCTGATTTGGAGAATCTTCAAAACAGCTTTTAAAGATCAGTAGTTGTCCTTTGCAGCAACACAGCCTTCTAGCTTTCTGTCGCCTTTCTCTTGCCTAGATTGCACCAACTTATATCCCAAACTACTTTGGGCATGGAGAGGAGAGGGAGAAGATGGACTTGGCGTGGAGGAGGAGGAGAGAGGTAGCCTTGGGGCATGGGGAATTTTTGATCTATCTTTGAGTTGGGCGCAGGGTCTTATTTATAGACTATGCGTGATCCAACTCCTCTTCTTCCCGACCAATCACAACCCTTTGTGAAATCAGATCTAAATCTGATTGGTGGGAATAGAGTCCCTTAGATTCATCCTTAGATGGCACCTAAGACCAGTCAAAGTTGGTTCTTTGGAGGAGTCTAATCGGAATCCAAAAGGAGATGGAGTCCCTATCCAACAGGGACTCCTGGGTGCCTCAAACTTGGGCGCACGCCACCCTTGGCGTGCGCTCTCCTCCTTGCTAGGTTCTGGTAGGGGGACAAGCCTCCACCAACTCTCCAATAGGTGTGTGACATATGGACAGAAGTCAAAGTATCAATGGTCAATATTTGATGGCGTGCGCTCTCCTCCTTGCTAGGTTCTGATAGGGGGACAAGCCCCCACCAATTCTCCAATAGGTGTGTGATACATGGACAGAAGTCAAAGTATCAATGGTCAATATTTGATCAGTCAAAGATCAACTTTTGACCAAAGTCAAAGGATGAGAAATGGTAGGTGACCAAAAATAGCAGATATTGTCTTACAAAATAAGACCATCTTTTTTTGATCTGGACAGGCTCCAGTCAAACTAAGTGAAGGCCTCTGATCGAGCACAAACTCCTTTGGCTCAGTCAGGACAACTATTTATGATAGTAAAAGAAGAACGTTAGGTTCAATCGAGTGCTAGCACGATTTTCTTGAACCTAATTGAATCTCATTCAGATCAATTGAACTGAATCAGTTCAATTGATGATCACCAGATTCAAACCCTTGTTTGTGTGATCCAGTTAGGTTCAGTTCTGTATGGTAATGGGATATGTCATGATCTCTATCATCGACATCATCGAAACTCCTTTCGATGGATCAGAACTCTTTCTGATTTGAACAGCTAGAATGATCGATCATCTAAATCATTCTAATTGCTCCCAAAATCCACCAGTGACACCTAGCAGTATATGGTGGCAACCCATCAGAGCTGAATGCGAACTTCTTGGTGCAGCTACCTGTGTGATTAAGTTCTTCTATCTTGAGCCCCGATCAGATTAGGGTTAAGGTGAACTCGTCAAACCCTAGTTTCTGTCATATGATGTAATCATTCGATTCAGTCAAATGTGAAAATCTAAATAGAAACTCTTTCTATTATTTCACTCTGCCATGGCCATGGGCTTTTGGACTTGATTCTCATGATCATCATAGGGCTGCTCCTCTACCACCAAGGTAGATAGATTCCATCTTGATGCAATCCAGTTCCTACAATGAACATGCTATAGCCAACATACACCTCAGAGTTTCATATGGCTAGGAGATCGAGTAATGGTGTAGTCAAACTATAACACCCTCAAGGTGAACTGCCGATGCACCTCAGATCAAAGAACCAGACACACTACTGCAGCATCGAGTCAGTCATTGATGAGAAGGTAGACTTCCTAATGACTACTCGAGGTGGTCACGCTCAGTGCCCTCATTCTCTAACGAGTACCTGTACTCTCGCTTCGGTGTTTGCACACCATAGATTCAAGACTTATCTACTAAAGAGAAGCAATTGTATACCAACCTTCTAGATCAATCACCATCCTCATGATGATCCTATGGTCGAGAGCATTTTATAAGTTAATAATGATTATTCATGTCTTAAATTTTCAACTCTTGAAAATATGAATTATCATTACCATTAACTCAATGGATGTATCACAGACACTAAATACACATATGTGATAGAAAATAATCCATTTTATTGATTATTATCAAAATTATAATTTTGCCCCTAGAAGTGTATTACAAGTGTCAGCCAATTTTGGCTTCCAGGGCACATATATCTAACAAGGAGACCTTTTTGGGCGACTATCAAAAGTTCAGCCGAAAGGGGTTTGGAAGCTCTACAACTAGAGAAATCTTGAAGGAAGTCTGTCGGAGATGTGTAAAAGTTGATCCGCTGGGGGAATCTGGAAGCAGATCTACTGGAGGAATCTGCATGTAGATCAGCTGGAGGAGAGACCTGAGGGTGAATTTGACTGATGGAGGAATCTGACTGAAGGAGAAGTCTAGAAGGAGTTTGGCTGTGGAGAAGTCTGAAAGGAGTTCAACTGCTGGAGAAGTTCGAAAGAAGTTCGATCATCGGATGGGTCCGAAATGAGTTTGACTGCTGGAGAAGTCTGGAAGGAGTTCGACCATCGGAGGGGTCTGAAAGGTGTTCAACCATTGAAGAAGTCTGGAAGGGGTTCGACTGTAGGAGAAATTTGAAAGAAGGAATTTATGATTGAAGCTCTTCTACGATTACAAGTTACATTTGGCCATGCATCAGATCGAACTTTGGTGGGAGCGAGGTTTATCCCCAATAATAGCCCCCCTACTCTCGAGTTCAAAATTTGGAGGAAGGAAGTAAAAAGGCAACTGCCAAAGTTCTTTTCTAGGTTCCAGCGTTGGTCAAGATGAGCTATTTCAGCATTTACCGCATTGGCACCAAAGTTTTTTAAATCCAAAATAAGTTTAAGAAGATGGCCCTTCGTATCTTCCATCGAAACTCTATCCCAGGTACGGTGCCATAAAGACTCCATCTATCGCCGCTCCTTTGTCATGATGAGTGGGACACATGGCGCATGCTAATGGATCGAAGTCGATCCACAATCATAACTACCTCGAGTGGTCTCTGGCTATTTAAGGCCTTCTCCTCTCATCCGAAAGCCATTCTTGCTCGAGTCTTCTTCCTCCTTCAGTTCCTATTCATCTTTCTCCCAAGGGTCTTAGCTTCGTTCTTCATCTTCCTAAGCTCTAGATGCTCTTTCGACTTGTTCTCATCGCACCCATCATCCTTTTGTCCTCCCCAAATGACCTAGGTTAGTTTTTGAACCCTTCTCTTTGGGTATTCATACTTTTTTAGCTTCTTGCTCCTCCGATTTCTCTATAGCGATATTTGTCCTATATTTTTTCTTATTTTTTGGAGTTTTATTTTTATCTGAACGTCATCCGAACCTCCCATTCCCTTGATTCTTGGGGCTTGTCGGGACCGACCTTCCTAGACCCTGCACCCCAAAAGGTGATACAAGAAAATAAGAAAAAGTTAGAGCATCACCCCAAAAGGACTTTAGGAGTGATGTCTGCAGCCTCAAACTCCGTGCCTTCTTGATTATTGTCTGGTTCATCCTCTCTGCGACACCATTCTGCTAGGGAGTCATCCTCATCATGTAATGATGTTTGATGCCATTTTCCTCACAATATCTTCTGAACTCCAGGCTAGTATACTCCTCTCCATTGTCCGATCTCAGATACTTTACCTATCTCTCTGACTCCTTCTCTACTTCAACTCTCCAGGATCTGAACCGGGCAAACACCTCTGATTTTTCTCTGATCAGATAAATCCACACCTTCCTTAAGAAATCATCAATGAAAGTAACAAAGTATTTTGCCCCACCTCTAGCTGATATAAGAGCTGGTCCCCACACATCCAAGTGCACTAAATCCAGCACTTCCTTGCTATGCTTGGTACTTCTGGCAAACTTCATCCTATGCTATTTGCCAAAGGTACAAGGCTCACAAAGATCTATACCCTCCTTCTTCAGGGCTAGGATCATACCTCTTCTACTTAGTTTTGTGAGCCCACATTCACTCATATGATCCATCCGATAGTGCCACAGCCGATATAAAATTTGCTCCTCCTATGCCGCTGCTAGCATCTCTGCACTATCATTTACCACTGAGCCTTCCATTCTGTAAAGATTGTTGCTCAATCTTCTACCTCTCATCACCACTAGAGCTCCCTTGAAAATTTTTAGACATCCACTCTCAGCTTGGCTACTAAAAGCATAATCCTGCTCCTCCAAGTAGCCCAAAAAAATTAATTTTTTTTTTAACTTCGGTACATGCCTGACATTTGATAATGTACGAATGATCCCATCATACATCTTCTCCTTGATAGAGCCAATTCCAGCTACTTTGCATGGATGATCATCTACAAGGCTAACACTTCCACCATCGACCTTCTGGTAGGTAGCAAACCACTTCCGATGAGAAGTATAGTGGTACGAGCATGCTGAATCTAATATCCATATAGTATTGCACTCTGTGGATCCATCTGATACAACTAGTACGTCTTCTCCACTGCTCATAAAAGCTGTATCATCTTCCTTGCTGGCCTTCTCTTTTTTTGATCTCAAAAGGGGACAATCTCTCCTCAGGTGTCCAGGCTGATGACATTTATAACATTTCAATGTCATCTTCCTCTGATCGTAAAATATTGACCCACCCTTGGATTTTCCTCTTGTCTTCTCCTTTGATCTTTCCTATCTTTCATTCACAACCAAGATCTCAGACTTAGGATCTCCCTTGCAGATCTTCTTCCTTTGCTCATTTGATCTGAGCACACCAACAACCTCTTCACAATTTAGGGTCTCCTTTTCATAAACTAAAGTTGGTATGAGACCATCATACGAACCTAGGAGAGAACATAATAGTAGCAATGCCCGATCCTCCTCGTCGATCTTCACATCCAAACTCATCACCTCAGAACACACCTATTTGAATCTTTGAATATGTGCAACAAGATCTCCGCCTTCAGGCATCCTCAAACTATACAGTTATTTCTTCAATCATAGTTTGTTCATCATGTTCTTCCCCATATATGTATTCTTCAATCTCTCCCAGAGCCCGTTTGCCATAGTCTCTATGCAAACCTCAGGTAAAACCTAATCGGCCAAGCACATTCGGATTGTGTTAAAAGCAATTTGCTCCAACTCTTCCCAATCCTCAGCACTAAACTTTTTCGGCCTTTCTTTTGTCAAGACCTTATAGATCCTCTGCCAAACCAACAAGTTCTTTACTCTTTGCTTCCATAGGGTAAAGTTTCTCTTACCGTCAAACTTCTCAAAATCTACCTTGAATCTACTTGATCCCATGACTTCAAATAAGTCAAGAATAGATCCCTAACATCCTTCACGATCACACACCAATAGAACTACCCTTCACAGAAGATCTAACTAGCCCTAGATCCTATTTTCAAACTTTTGTATTATCATTCCTCCGTGTAAACAATCTCCACCTCAATCTAGAGACAACCACGAAGCAAACTAGAAGTTTTTAGGATAAAACCTGGTGCAACAGATCCTGGATGTAGTAAACCTTAGGTGTCTTCCTTCCTTCCATGCAATACCACTCTGATACCAAATGTTGGGAATATGCACTCTTCCCACATAGATTAGCATGGCTACGAGTGATTAGCCAAGCAACAAGGAAGTACTACTTAGAGATTTTTGCAGAAGCACTATTAAATAAATCAAGTAATAGAGAAGAAGAGAAGAAGAGATTTCTAGGAGAAAAGAGCTTTTATTCAATATATTTTAGCACACTTACAATCTTGACCTATTTTTAGTATATATACTTTTCAAAGGATCAAACCCAAGCTCATAGAAAAACTCTCCAAATCCAAACAACCCATATACACAAAATAATAACATGCAAAAATTGAGCCGGCCCAGTTTCAGACTGAGCCGGCTAACCTATAACTGGGTCGGCTCAGTCTAGAGGATCAAATAAATCAAGTAATAAAGAAAAAGAGAAGAAGAGATTTTCAGAAGAAAAGAGCTTTTATTCAGTATATTTCAGCACACTTACAATCTTAATCTATTTTCAGTATATATACTTTTTAGAGGGTCAAGCCTAATCTCATAGAAAAACTCTCCAAATTCAAACAATCCACGTACACAAAATAATAACATGCGAAAAT
>QRFJ01000763.1:0-21486 GCA_006176705.1 Cocos nucifera
ATCAACATGGCTTAAATTGACCAGGGCCTAATAGGATTAAGTCTGGGGTCAAGATCGAGATCACGATCAAGCAAGACCTAATTAGGCTCAGAGGTTAGAGTCTGGATTGTAGGCCAACCCAATTGGTTCTGACTCAACAATGGTGTCTAAGGTAAGTTTCACAGACACCGACTGGGGTTTAATTGGAAAGCACTCGACCTGAATTGCGTTGTGTCGAGTAACGGCATAATTACCTTCCACCGGTCTCACTTACCTGGCCATATCTTTGAACACAGTTCTGTTCTGAGCGTGGTCAATAATCCGAGCTGACCCATCCACTAGGTTAGTCATTAATGTTATGGACTAGCCAAGCTAGTTTAATGAGACTGAATCAATTCTCCCTAAGAAAAGATTAAGTCCAGAGGTCTTCCTCATTGTAGATTGTGCGGGCCCTTCCCGGGGTTGATTGTTTCTCAGTGTGATATTAGGTGGCTCAGTTGGCACCGGGAAGACGCAACATGTCTATTAGGCATTGGATGCTATGGGCTGGAGGATGAGTTGGGCTCAATATTCCGGATACGGTGAGAGACCCCAATAGGAACCCAGTCTATGCAAATGGTGGTCTGACTTAACTAAAGGAGTGGATCAAATTCCGGATACGGGGGGGTTGGTTGAAAAGGATTTCCATGAATTAGAGACCAAGTTGGGTGCACCATGATTAGAGAATCATTGATACAAGAGTTGTTCCACTCATTGGCTAAACCCATCACCAATAACTGTTTAGGTGAGGTGATGAGTCAGTTGGTAGACCGCACCACCCACTAGAAATCATCAATCGCGGAGATTTTCGCATCTCTAAACAAAGGGAGTGTAGGGGATCCAAGAAAATAGTGGGAGCTAATTTGTTTAAAAATAAATTCCTAAACAAATTTGGTCAAGGTCAAAGATGTACAGTATCTAACTAGGAATCTTTGACTCTCTACAGGAAAATGCTGCCGTCCAACCACTGGCACGTATCCTAGGACACACATAGACTGGACTGACCCAATTATAAAGATTGGCTCATGACTATAAAATTGTTTTGGGTTCAGAGAAGTTAACACATGTTTTGGAACCAGGACCTCCACCTTAACCAGTCGTCCATCCACTGAACAGGAGCGTCTCGGGAAAAAATGGATTGACGGAAGACAATAAGGCCAGATACTACATGTTGGCTCGATGTCTGATGAGCTCCCAGCGCCAACATGAGATATCGGGACTGCTCGCCCAATGTTGGCTCACCTGCAGGAGATGTTTGATCGTGAACAGGTTCGCGTAGTCAAATATCAAGTTCACGAAATGACTTTTTAAGGCTAAGATGCATGATGTGTCAGTCAGTCCAAGATCACTGTCTGACAATGATCAAGGACATGGAAGGCTTGAGAAGCGCGGGTGTGAAGTTGGACTTGGACTTGCAGAATGTATTATTCTGCAATCTGACTGATTGCATATGGGCAATTCATCATGAATAAAACTACCACATTCATAAACTTCAGATTCCTTGGCCGAGTTGATGGAAATATGCTGGTTACCGCTGAGCTTTCTATGAAAGGTTTCTAAAGGCCTCAGTTCTTGCTATGGAACGGACTTCTTCCAAAAGAAAAGTCTTATTGGAAAGAAAAAGAAGTCTGTAAAAGCAAAGGATAGAAGGTCAAAAGAAGAAAGAAGGCAGAACCGAAAAGAAGGTCGATGGCAAAGGAAAGTATTTCTATTGCAACTGACGACGGCCATTGAAGGCCGGAACTGCCCTACTTACCTGGCCACCCTGAAGGACAAAGAAGGAAGGTCCTTCTGGAGGTATGCTCGTTATTGAGTCTAACCTACGTTTCTTCTACAATTCCCAGTTGGGTGCTTGACTCTGGTTCTAGTGCTCATTACTGTGCAACTTCTATGCAGGGTCTTTGAGGATAGACAGGAGGCTGAGGGATGGAGAACATGATCTACGCATCGGTAATGGAGGCAAGAGTTGCTGCAGGTAGCCTGGGAACATACCCTTCTGCGATTACCATCTGTTTTAGACTTGTTTTTAAAAGGACTTTATTATGTGCCTGCAGCTAGCAGGAATTTGATTTCTGTTTCATGCTTAGCACAAGAAAGTTATGGTGTGATCACCTTCTTTAAGGACCATTGTAACATTCTTTATGAAAGAAAATAACAATTGCAAATGGTTTTCTTGTTAATGGTCTTTATCAGTTGCATATTGAAATAATAATAGATATATTAAACTATCAGAGCAAAACGTGAATGCCAAACGGACCTAGGGATAGTCCAAATGACAAGATATCTATGGCACCTGAGATTAGTCATATAGCAGAAGATAAGGATTACAAATTACGGAGAAAAATGGGGCTATTGAGTCCCATTGACTTTGAGTCATATCACTGTGATCTTGTCTTAAGGCAAAATGGACTAAAACTCCCTTTTGTTTGAACATGGGAGAGGGCCACAGCTCCTTTGCCCTAGTACATACTGATGTGTGCGGCCCTTCGAGTGGCCGGCTAAGAGCAATTTTGTCTACTTCATTACCTTTATCGATGATCTGTCAGGTTATGGGATGTGTATCTTTGAGACATAAGTCTAAAGCTTTTGAAAGTCAAAGAATTCAGACAATGAAGTAGAAAAACAAAACTGGAACACCATTCAGGGTTTCTTCGATTCAGATCTGAGGAGGTGAATACCTTAGCCGGGAATTCTAGACTATCTCTAAAGGAAAATGGCATAGTCTCTCAATGACTCCACCAGGAACACCTCAACTCAACGGATTTCAAGAACGGAGAAATCGGACTCTGATTGGGATATGGTCCAGATCCTGATGAGCTTCACAGACCTCCCAGATTTTTCTTTGGGGACATCATTATTAAACTTCAATTCTATTACTGAATAGAGGTTCCCTTCTAAAACCGTTCCTACCACCACCGTTTTATGAGAAGTATGCACCGGTAAGAACCAGTCTGAGTCATCTTCAGAATTTGGTTGTCCGGCTTATGTCAAAGGACAACAAGTGGAAAAGTTAGAGTTTAGGTCCTTTAGAGCTCGATTCATAGGATATCCTAAAGAGTCATTTAGGATACTATTTCTACATTCCAGAAGACTACAAATGATTGTGAAGTCGACATGCCATATTTCTTTGAAAAATAGTTTATTCAAGGATATAGTGGGTTGGAAAGCAGATTAAGCTTTGATGAGAAAGTCTCACAAGCAGAACGAGCTAAGGACCAAGTGGAACCCAAATTCAGGTTGAGCCAATAAGAACACTACCCTTCCTCCACCTCGTAGATCGGAAAGAGTTTTCCCATCCCCTAGAAAAATACTTTAGTATTATTTCAGAGGATGTCTAAGGAATGTCCCAATAGGTAAAATGGGTGCTCACTGTTAATGAATCCCAAAAACTACACGAGGCGATATCATAATCGGACTCCGAGGAAAATGGCTTGAGCAATAAGTCAGAAATTGACTCGATGCACTCAAAACCAAGTCTGGACGCTTGGTAGATCCACCAGAAGGTATAGTACCTATGGGTGTAAAGATCTTCAAGAGAAGAGATTGGTGCAGATGGGAATGTGGAGACATGTGTCAAGGCTAGATGGTGCAAAAGGTTATAGTCAACGTGGAGAGCATGACTATCAGGATACCTTTTCCCCAGTAGCTATGCTTAAAATCCATCCGCACATTTGCTTGCTTTGCAGCCTTATTTGATTATGAATATGCAAATTGGACGTGAAAACGGCAATTCCTAAATGGAATATTTGAGGGAGATATCTGATATGGAACAACCGCTAGAGTTTCAACCATCCTAGTGATACTTGATCACAAGGTTTGCAAGCTGCAAAGGTCCATATGTGGACTTAACAAGCATCTCGGAGCTGGAACACATCGTTTTCATATGTGATCAAAAAGTTGGTTTCATCAAAAAGAAGAGGACATATGTTTTCAAAAGGGTCAATGGAGCGCCTGTTGTCTTCCTCGTACTGTTACGTGGAGACATCCTCCTTATTGCAATTGATATTCCCATGTTGGACATCAAGTCAGATGTGGTTGTCTAGGAATTCTCCATGAAAGACCTTAGTGAAGCATCCTTATTTCTAGAAATTAAAGGTTATAAGGGATAGGACCGGAATAGGATGCTAGAACTTTCATAGAAAATGTACATAGTTTAGGAAGTCTAAGAGGTTTAGTATGGAAAACTCTAAGAGGGGATTAATACCTTCAACATGGTATTCATCTTTTCCAAGAATATGTGCCCCGCACACCTGAAGAAATAGACGCATGAGCAAGATTCCCTTATGCTTCTGCAATAGAGCCTCATGTATGCCATGCTATGTACACGACCTGATATAGCCCATTGCTGTGAGTGTCACTAAGCAGATATCAGTCAAATTAGGTGAAGAACACTGGACTTCTGTTGAAATGTTATCCTTAAAGTACTTAAGAAGAACTAAGGATATGATGTTGGTCTTTGGTAATGAGAACTCCAAGTTCAGGTACACAGACTCGACTCATGTCGAATAGATGATCGAAAGTCGACCATCTGGAAGTCTGTTTGTAGCAATGGTGAGCTGTCAGCTGGAGAGTTCCAAGCAAACATGATAGTAATCCACCATGAAGCAGAATTATAGATGCATCAGAGCTGCAAAGGAACGTTCTGGTATAAAAGTTTGCCTGCAAAATTGGAGTAATGCCATCAGATGTCATTCCTCTGTACTGCGACAATAATGCACCATAGCCCTTGCTAAGGGCCGAGGTCTTCACAGAAGTCAAGCACATGAGCGGCGATATCATTCCATCCGGCGATTATCTTGAGAAAGGTTACGTTGAGGAAGAGAGTCACTCCCAGATAATGTGGCGACCCACTTACAAGTCGTTGGGCCAGCAGAAGATCAAAGCCCACTTGAGAAGATGGGACTTAGATTAGCCAATTGCTTTAGGACAAGGTGGAGATTTCATATATGTGCCCTAGAAGCCAGAATTGGCTATACTTGTAATACACTTCTAGGGCAAAATTATAATTTTGACTATAAATAATAAAATGGTTATTTTCTATCACTACCTGTGTATTTAGTGTCTGTGATACATCCTTTGAGTTAATGGTAATGATAATTCATATTTTCAAGAGTTGAAAATTTAAAGACATGAATAATCATTATTAACTCATAAAAAAGCTCCGACCATAGGATCATCATGAGGATGGTGATTGATCCGAAAGGTTGGTGTACGATCGCTTCTCTTTAGTAGATGAGTCTTGAGTCTATGGTGTGGAGACACAAGAGCGAGAGTACAGATACTCGTTAGAGAACGAGGGCACTGAGCGTGACCACCTCGAGTAGTCATTAGGAAGTCTACCTTCTCGTCAATGACTGACTCGATGCTGCAGTAGTGTGTCTGGTTCTTTGACCTGAGGTGCATCGATAGTTCACCTTGAGGGTGTTATAGTTTGACTACACCATACTCGATCTCCTAGCCATATCGGAACCCTGAGGTGTATGTTGGCTATAGCATGTTCATTGTAGGAACTGGATTGCATCAAGAATGGGATCTATCTACCTCGGTGGTAGGGAGCAGCCCTATGATAATCATGAGAATCAAAGTCCAGAAGCCCATGGCCATGGCAGAGTGAAATAATAGAAAGAGTTTCTATTTAGATTTTCACATGGACTCGAATCGAATGATTACATCATATGACAGAAGACTAGGGTTTGACGAGTTCACCTTAACCCTAATCTATCGGGGCTCAAGATAGAAGAAACTTAATCACACAGGTAGCTGCACCAAGAGGTTCACATTCAGCTCTGATGGGTTGCCACCATATACTGCTAGGTGTCACTGGTGGATTTTGGGAGCAATTAGAATGATTTAGATGATCGATCATTCTAGCTGTTCGAATCAGAAGAGTTCTGATCCATCGAAAGGAGTTTCGATGATGTCGATGATAGAGATCATGACATATCCCATTACCATACAGAACTGAACCTAACTGGGTCACACAAACAAGGGTTTGAATCTGGTGATCATCAATTGAACTGATCTAGTTCAATTGATCTGAATGAGATTCAATTAGGTTCAAGGAAATCGTGCTAGCACTCGATTGAACCTAACGTTCTTCTTTTGCTATCATAAATAAGTTGTCCTGACTGAGCCAAAGAAGTTTTGCTTAATCAGAGGCCTCATATGGTCTGACTGGAGGTTGTCCAATCAGAAAGGTTGTCTTATTTTGTAAGACATTACTGCCATTTTTGGTCACCTGCCATTTTTGTTCTTTGACTTTGGTCAAAAGTCTACCTTTGACTGGTCAAACGTTGACATTGACCCTTTGACTTTTTGACCACATGTCATGCACCTATTGGAGAGCTGGTGGAGGCCTGTCCCTGCCTGCCAGACCTGGCAAGGAGAAGGGCGCGCCAAGGTGGCGGAGCCCAAGTTAGGAGGCGCCTAGGAGTCCTTGTTGGACAAGGACTCCACCTCCCTTTTGGATTCCAATCAGAGTTCTACTAAGAATCCAGTTTGACTGGTCTTAGGCGCCCTCTAAGGAGAATCCAAGGGTCTCTATTCAACCAATCAGATTTAGATCTAATTTCACAAAGGGTTGTGATTGGTTGAGAGGAAGAGGAGTTGATCACAGAGGTCTATAATAAGACCCTACGCCAAACCCTAATCTAAGTGAATGCAATTGAGAACCCCATGCCCCAAGGCTGCCTCTCCCCTCTTTCTCCACGCCAACTTCTTCCCCTTGCTCTCCACGTCCAAAAGGTGTTTTGGACTTAGGTTGGTGCGATTCAGATCAAGGAAAGGCGATCAAAA
The DNA here is from genome assembly GCA_006176705.1 of Cocos nucifera. Lineage (NCBI taxonomy): Eukaryota > Viridiplantae > Streptophyta > Magnoliopsida > Arecales > Arecaceae > Cocos > Cocos nucifera. The sequence goes on from QRFJ01000763.1 coordinate 6,814, forward strand.
TCAAGAAGGCTGCGCTGCTGCAAAGGACGACTGCAGATCTTCAAAAGGAGTTTTGAAGATCCTCCAGATCAGATCATCTGATTTTTGGAGGTGTGATAAGAAGAAGAGGATCTCCAGATCCAACCCGAGTGGATACCGGTAGAGGCTAGGCGCTTGCGTGGCTAAGATCTAAACTTCCGCTGCAATCAGGATCATCTACAGGGTAAGTAGGATTACCCAAATCAGGTAAATTAAATTTGATTTAATTTATCTTATTTTATTTTATTTATTAAAATAATAATAATCAGATCTAAAACTTATCAAGATCTGATTGAGATCAAGAGAAAATTTTTAAAATATATCTCTTGATCTAATCAGATCTGGACGAACCTGGACCGGGAAATCAGGATTTCCCTTCAATCATGACATATCCCATTACCATACAAAACTGAACCTAACTGTGTCACACAAATAAGGGTTTGAATCTGGTGATCTTCAATTAAACTAATCCAGTTCAATTCATCTGGATAAGATTCAATTAGGTTCAAGAAAATCGTGCTAGCACTCGATTGAACCTAACGTTCCTCTTTTACTATCATAAATAGTTGTCCTGACTGAGCCAAAGGAGTTTGTACTTGATCAGAGGCCTTCACTTGATTTGACTAGAGCCTGTCTAGGTCAAAAAAGGGTTGTCTTATTTTGTAAGATAATACCTACCATTTTTGGTCACCTGCCATTTCTCATCCTTTAACTTTGGTCAAAAGTTGACCTTTGATTGGTCAAATGTTGACCATTGATACTTTGACTTTTTTTCATGTGTCATGCACCTATTGGAGAGCTGGTGTGGGCTTGTCTCCCTATCAGAACCTGGCAAGGAGGAGGGCGCACGCCACCCTTGGTGTGTGCCCAAGCTGGAGGCGCCCGGGAGTCCCTATTGGATAGGTACTCCATCTTCTTTTTGGATTCCGATTAGACTCCTCCTAAGAACCAACTTTGACTGGTCTTAGGTGCCATCTAAGGATGAATCCAAGGGACTCTATTCCCACCAAACAAATTTAGATCTGATTTCACAAAGGATTATGATTGGTTGGGAAGAAGAGGAGTTGGATCACGCATAGTCTATAAATAAGATCCTACGCCCAACTCAAAAGGCAATTGAATTCTCTATGCCCCAAGGCTGTTTGTCTGTCCCTCCTTCATGCCAAGCACATCTTCTCCCTCTCCTCTCCATGCCCAAAGTAGTTTGGGATCTTAGTTGATGCAATCCAAATGAGAGAAAGGCGATAGAAAGCTAGAAGGCTGTGTTGCTGCAAAGGACAACCACTGATCTTTGAAAGATATTTTGAAAATCTTCCAAATCAGATTCAAATCTAATTTTTGGAGACATGATAGAGAAGAAGAGGATCTCTAGATCTAGTTTGAGTGGATAACAATAGAGGCCAGGCACTTGCGTGGATAGATCCAGAACCTTCCGCTGCTTATAAGATCATCAACGGGTAATACAATTATCCTACATCAAGGTAAATTAAATTTGATTTAATTTATCATGATTCTATGTTAATTATTAGAATAATAAAGAACATATCTGAAACATCACAGATTTAATTCGAATCAAAGAGAAAAAATTTTGAAATATATCTTTTGATCCGATCAGATCTGAACGAACCTGGTCTGGAAAATCAGGATTTTTCTTCACCTTCTTCCTCTAATTTTTACACACCCCAAACCTCTCCCAAAGCTCTATATTCTATGAAAAAATTAAAATAAAATTCATCCAATAAATAGAGTAAAAGAAGAGTCCAAGTTAGATCAAAATTCTAGACTAGGAATATCCAAACATGGGAAGTTGTTGGGGTGCCCAACTCTTGGGCACCTCCTCCACAATTATTTGCATGGACCAGCAAGGTAGGGTGCACAAAAAAGAAGATTATTTTCATGGAATAAGAGAAGAATTAATTAAAAGAGGGGGCGGCACTCAAAGGTAGGTATTTTGGTCAACAAGGATTCTATCTCATAGAATCCTAAGCAAAATTAACTCCTCTTTTGACTTGATCTTCCAACAAATTGCCTTATGAGAAAAGAAGGAGAGAAAGAGGGCATGAGAAGCTATGGGAGTGGAGAATTTTCAGGTAAGAAACAAAATAAAAAGGGCATGGTGCATGAGGATTAAGTGGCATAAGTGATAGGGAGTCCTAGTCACACTAGGACTCCTATTTTGACTTGGTCAAACAAGATCATTTAACCAAATAAAATTAAGATTAAATCAATCCAATTAAATAAGGCCATAACCCATTTAAGAACTTAATTAAATCATATTAAATTAAATTTAATTCTCATTTATTTTCTAATTAAATTAAAAAATTAGGTTAATCCGAGTCCTAGTTAGACTAGGACTAGTTCTTTCTTGCACTTGACTTATCTAATAAATCAATTGGACTTGATCCAATCAAGCTCAAACCAAATCAAATTAAATCATATTTAATTAGACTTAATCTTAGCCTATTGGTTTAATCAAATTAAGTCAATTAGTATTTCAATTGCTAATCAATCATTCTGCAATACTTGCACTAGGTTAAACACCAATCGTATTGATTGTATAACCCTAGAATGATTCTTAATCATTGATCAATCATCTAATCAGATTGTAAGCTCTAATGTGTGTGACCTCATAGGTTCGAACCTAAGTTGGTAGTATAGATATAAATTTCTATACCAATCGAAGTGACCATATAGCAATGATACCCGACGAACGAATAGGTCGAAGGTGTAGAACACCATCCTTAGAACCCATTCGGATATAGTTTCCATATAATTCATCTCCTTGACCACAATGCTCATAGGACACCACAGAGTTCAACTATCAACTCTGATCAGATTGTCCACATTGTATTTCAGAATATCAAATCCATCTGATGGATTATCCTGGCCAAGATTTTGCTATATTGAAATACAGTGATACATTCTTCTCCAACTCTTGGAGTGGTCAATTTTGTCTTGATCACACTCCGACTTCGCAAGTACTTGACTATGCCCAGAAGCCTTCCATTGCTAAATTAGAAATTTAGTTAGTCTGGTACCAAAGCATAGTGAGTTGCTTGCAAGTCACTGAGGTGATTTCAGGTCTAAGGGATACTTATATCTATATCCCATTAGAGACATTCTCGATAGTAGAATACTCTAGAGTTAGTCACGTTCAATGACAATGTATCCATACATCTAATATGTATGTCATACTAGTGTCTCCACACTTCTTGGTTAAGAGAAAAATCAACCTATATGGCATATAGCAATCTATGCTCGATAGACACTGTTGTCCTAATTAACAGCTTATCATTTGATTGTGAATAAATTTAAGGACTAATTGATGAATTCTCTCTTTATCGAAACTAAACAGTCCTAAGAACTTCATCACAATAATGGAATTCATTAGAACATGTAAACTTGTGATGAAAAAAATGTCAAAATATTTTTATTAATTAATAAATTAATTATAATTATAAAATTGCTCAATCGTTAATAGGCTAATGATTGGCTTTGGGACATAATTTTCAACAACTTCCACTTGTCCTAAAGCCACTTGGCATAGAATCTAATACCCATCTTCAACTTATGGTTGTCGAACTCCTTGATTGCCAGGGTTTAAGTGAAGGGGTCGGCTATATTTTTCTTTCCATCGATTTTCTGAAGGTCGACGTCAGCATGATCCATGATTTCACAGACCAAATGAAAGTGGCATAGAATGTGCTTTGTCTACTGGTCTGCTTTTAATTCCTTTGCTTGAGCTATGGCGCCAGTGCTATTGTAGTAGAGCAGGACTGGACAATCAATGGAGCATGCTACTTTGAGCTCGATGATGAACTTCCTCAACCAACAGCTTCTTTCGCAGCATTTGATGCTGCCATGTACTCTCCTTCGCAAACAGAGTCAGCCACTGTATGCTGCTTGAAACTTTTTCAGTAGATGGCTCCACCATTTAGTGTAAAGATATACCCCAATATACTTTTACTGTCATCATGGTCAGATTGAAAGTTGGAGTCTATAAACCCCACAAGCTTCAAATTTGACTCACCATAAACTAACCATTGGTCCTTAATATTTCTCAAATACCTAAGGATGGTTTTAATCACCTTCCAGTGATTTTTTTTAGGGTCAGATTGGTATCTACTCACCACTCCTAGTGAATCTGATCTCGTACATGTCATTGCATACATATAGACCCCACTGCTGAAGCATATGGGATTCTACTCATATGCTCTCTCTCTTCAGGAGTTGTCGGACAATCCTTCTTAGAGAGAAAAATTTCTTGGCCTATCAGGAGATAGCCCTTTTTAGAATTCTCCATGTTAAACCTCTTCAGCATAGTTTCTATATACATGGACTGAGATATACCAAGCATCCTTTTAGATCTATCCCTATAGATCTTCATCCCTAGGATGTAGGATGCTTCACCCAAGTCCTTCATGGAGAACTGTGATGTCAACCAGACTTTTATTTCTTGTAGTGTGGGGATATCATTTTTGATTAAGAGAATGTCATCTACGTACAAAATAAGAAATACCACTGCTGGACCATTTGCCTATTTATAAATGCAGGGTTCTTCTCCGATCTTAACGAAGCCATACATTTTGATCACTTTATCAAAATATATGTTCCAACTCTGAGATGCCTGCTTTTATCCATAAATGGATCTTTGAAGCTTGCACACCTTGGACTCATCCGTGGATGTGAATCCTTCAGGTTGTATCATATACACCTCTTCGGTCAGCTCTCTATTTAGAAAAGCTGTCATCACATCCATTTGCCAAATCTCATAGTCCAGAAGGGCAGCAATGGCAACCATGATCCAAATGGACTTGAGCATTGCCATAGGAAAGAAGGTCTCGTCATAGTCAATACCATAACGTTGATAATATCCCTTGGCAACCAAACAGGCTTTATAGGTCCCCATTTTTCCATCTGTGCCCCTCTTTCTGTTGAAGACCCATTTAGATCCAATGGGTTTAAGCCCTTTAGGTGGGTCAACTAATGTCCATACATCATTAACCTTCATGGAATCCATTTCGGATCTCATGACTTCTAGCCATTTCTTATAGTCAGATTTCTGCATCGCATCCATATAAGTGATCGATGTTGGAAAATGTGTTCTAAAGCTAATCATCTAAGCAACAGATTATTAAAATTAGTATATGAATTATCTAATAATAATAGTAATTTAGCTATTTCATCATAAAAGTTCTATCTTTCTTAAATGAACTTCTAAATTATGATGAAATCCTTAGAACCACAATCAATCGATAAAAGAGGATTTATTGGATGGTTCTTAAATTATTCATGATCAAATGATAAGTTATTAACAAGGATGATAACTTATCAAGTGTAGGTCACTGTATGCTATATGCGTTGGTTGTCCTCGTAACCAAGTGGTGTGGAGACACAGGTATGGCACCCAGGTGAGATGTATGAGTATATCTATACTAAATATGATAATGTAGCACTTTACTGTCAAGAGTAGCTAGCTAAGGCCAATGGGTATAAGCGTCCCTCTGACCTAAGATCGCCATGGTGACTTACGAGCAACTCACTATACTTTGATGCTGGACTGTTCGTATTTCTAATATATATGGAAGAAGGTTTCTGGATATAGTCAAGTACTTGTAGAGTTGATGTGTGAGTCAAGATTGGATTAACCACTCCAGATTAACTTTAGGAAGAGAATGTCTCACTATGTTTCAATTTAGCAAAACCTAGGCTTAGGTAATCCTCGTGAGGTATCATGGGATTTGCAAAATTTTGAGACATAATAGAAATAACTTGTACGAGTGTTTGACAGCATACTCAAAGTCGTGTTGAGCATTATTGGTCATAGGGATGAATTATACAGTAACCATGGGTGAAGGTTCTAAGAATATTGCTTTGCATACATTCGACCTATTCGGACTTCAAAAACTATTGCTAGATGGTAACTTCGATTGGTACAAAAATTGATTTCTATACTACCGACTTAGGTTCAAACCTATGGGATCACACACATTAGAGCTTGTAAATTTATCGGATGATTAATTAATAATTGAGAATCATTTTGAAGTCAAACATTCAATGCGATTGATGTTTGACATAATGTAAGTGTTACAAGAGGATCGATTAGAAGTGGATTGCTAATTGGCTCAATTTGATTGAGCAATCAGACTGAGATCAAATCTAATTAAATTATATTTATTTAAAATTAGTTTAGATTTAATTAAATTAAGTCTAATTGATTTATTGGATAAGCCAATTGCAAGGAAAGAACAATTTCTTGTTTGACTAGGACATGGGTGCACCTGATTGACTTAGGATTTAAATTAGATTTAAATCTTAATTTAATCTAATTCAATTAAACTCATAGTTAAATTAGGATCATTCTTAATTAGATTATATTTAATCTAGTTTAAATAAAATTTAAATTAGATTTAAAATAATTTTTACCTAGTCAAACAAGAGTCCCAGTTGGACCGAGACTCTGTCTCTTTCACTTGTGCCTAAGAAAGCCCACACCATATTTTAATTTCATTTTTTTTTTTTATAATCTCCATGCTAAATAATGATTTTTCACATCCCATTATCTTAGGAATTGGATTTAAATTTGATTTGGTCAAAATTTGTAGGAATTTGGAAATTGTTTCCTACTTGGAAGAGTCTTCTTTGATCCAAACTCCTCCCTCCTTTGTGCGCCAACTCTACCCATGTCCCTCTATCTTATTCAGCCCTTTTTCTCTTTGTTTTGTGCATGAGAATCAGTAGTTATATGAAAAAAATAGGTGGGAGGGGCGTCCAAGAGTTGGATGCCCCATAGAAGTCCTCATTTGACTAGGTTTTGACCTAGTCTTGCAATAAAAGGTGGACACCTCTTATGAGATGGTTTGAGGATGTGAAAAATCCTAAAAAAATTATAAAACATTAGAGGAAAAGTAGAAGAAGGCATGAAGGATTTGTGGTACCAAGATTCTTGGAGAAGAGCCCTTAATTAAGACATCAAAGGTTGATGTCTTGAAGAGACAAGGTAAGAGAAGATTGTCTTCCTAATATTTTTCTTTTATGTTTCTTTCATTCTATTTTATTTATGATTTTTTATATGATAAAAATTTGAGAGAGAGAGAGAGAGAGAATTTGGGATTGGGGATGAGTGCTCCAAGTTGTTGGGGCATGGTGTTAATTTTTGGACATGATCTGATCATGTCCTGATGAGAGAAGGAGAAGAAAAGAAAGGTCTTCTCTTAGTGTTTCTTGGAGAACCATTCCTCTCTAATATTTATGAGATTTTTGTATCAATAAAATTAAAAATTTTAGACCTAGAAACTTAGAAAAAATCCTAGAGGAGAAGGTCTCCTCTTGTCCAAGTATAGAGATATTTTCAGGATATCAATCGTTAATGTCCTGAAGGAGAAGATTTGTCTTCTCTTAGGATTTATTTTTTCTTGATTTTATTTTTTGATTTATGAAAGATCCAAGGTTGGATTCCTCCTTTATTCCTCCTCATGTTCCTCATCACATGGAGTGTCCAGGAGATCTGAAGAACATGTATTTGATTAACTATCAGGAGGGATCCGCGAGAAGCTAGCACTTCGAGCGGATCTTTGTTCAACGATCCTTCGATCTATGTTGCAGGTTTGTATGGATCACCTATGGAGATCGAATGCATCTATGGCTCTAAAGGCAATAATGGATTCAACCATAGAGTTCTCAACCCATGCAAAGGTAAGAGATATGATCTCTTGGTGACCTAGATGCGATATAAGATTTGATCTAGAATTATTCTAGATCTAGATATTGATGTGATCAATACTATTCATAATTAATTTAATTTTAGATTTATATTTGCATCATAACATGTTATAGATCCTTGATATAGTGTTTTGTAATTTGATTACATGTATTTGTAGATTAAATAGTTTAATCTATATCTTCCATTGCTCTATATTTCGAAAAAGTTTTAAAATCTATGCATGAAACCCTACATGTTTTCTATTAGTGGTATCAGAGCATCTAGATTCTATTATAACATATTTATGTATGCTTTAGATTACATCTAAAAATTAAAGTTAATTAAAGATCGTACATACTACCATAAGGTTATTCTGTTGTAAGGTTAACCCCTTACAATGAAAAGATTATCCTAATATATGCTGATCTAAATTAAAATCATAAATTATTTAGATTAGATATAACAAAATTTATGATTTAATTTTTTTATTTAAATTTAAAATTTAATAGATATTATATCTATTTTATATTATTTAGATTAGATCTAAATAATATCAGGATTGCACATACTACCATAAGGTTATCCTGCTATAAAGTTTATCCCTTACAGTGGAAAGGTTGTCCTAATATGTGCTGATCGGAGAAACTTAAATCATAAATATGTTAGATGAGATCTAAAGTAATTTATGATTTATTTTTAAATTTTAAATCTAATTTTAAATGGTTTATGATCTAATCCACATGATGTATTTTATGTTTAGATCTAATCCTCTTATTGCATATATTGATATGTAATTTTTGTTTTGAATCTAGAATCTATATGTATGATATCTTTGTTTTATAGAAATTAAATCATGAACTTACTTTCTACAAAATCCTAAATTTGAATCTCTAGGACATGATCTAAAAAATGAAACAAATTAGATCTAAAACTATATATTGAATATGATTTAATACAATTTCAAAATGTTTCAAATAATAAAATCAAAAACTAGTTCTGAGATTCCATAAATCTAAACCCGTAAGACTTGAACTTAATTAAGAATTAAGTGATTGTTTAGGATCTAGATTTGTGATTTGAAGATCCTAAGATAATTTCATAATACATGGGTTAAAGGAAAATGGGTTAGCTTTGATCAGATCCTTAACTAGGTTAGACCTAGGGTTAGATTAAATATGGACATAGTTAAGAAATTGATCAAACCTAATTAATAGTTAATTAGGATTAGGTTATTTCTATAGATCACTTCAATAGTTGTAGTTGATCAAAGTCCATATATCTAACAAATGGATACTGATCATGGCTCAGTGGTCATGTCCGAGTCTTTAGTCAGATCAAATAAAAACTGATAAATCAATTGATGTCTAAGGTAAGTTTGGCATCTCAGATTGATGGTTTTTAATTGGTAGCCTACTTACCTTGCCATTTTTGATGGTTTCTAAGGCAAACCTTGGCAGACCCTTCCACCGATCTCACTTATCTGACCAATGTGATTGATCAAGTTTTTGATTAGGTTGCTCATTGATTTGTGCTAACCCATGTCACATAGGAAATCAGTAAGATTAATTTGTCAGTGAGACTGATTTAGGTGCCTACGGACCGTAATTGATCCTAGTCCTCATCAGTGACTTGCAAAGTCAGTGGGAGGACTTGACTTGGTGAAGTCAGTGGGAGAAAATTTGTCCATGTCCTTTCTATCCTTAGATCACTAATAATTTAAATCCTCTAAAATTATTAGGTCCTTAAATGATAAAGTTATGGGCATAATGGAGTCAAAGCCTCCCATTAAGGTGTTTGATAATGGGTCAATTAACTCAAAAATCATTGGAGGCCTAAAGGCCTAGTGCTTGTTGACTAATGGAATTATCATCCATCATATGACGACATGGATGTGTCTCTCTAATGGTGATTAGGTTGGCCAACCAAAGTTGGGCCTAATCATTCATTGGTTGGATGGGCCAAGTATGGTCATGTTAATGGTTGGACCTAACTAGATCCTTTTCTAAAAAGGCCAAAGCTAACTGATCAGGGCCTGGGGCAAAACTAAAATTACTAGAAATTATTTGGAAAAATAATTGGTTATGAACCTACCCTTAGATGTACATGGGTGGGCCAACCAAAGTTGGGCTCGTGTGCAGTCTATGTGGATTCTAGTACCTACTAGAAAATTAAAATAATTTCTCAAACTGGAGGTAGAGGCTATCAGTTCGAATAAAATAGTGGGAGAACCTTTAGATTGAAGTCTAAGTCTTTAGGCTTAAAATGATTCATATACAATAGGTCATTGTTCTCTATTAAGGCTAAATCCTAATTGCTTCTGTCACTGTTAGACAGTGAAGACTTATGGACCCAACTTCGATAATCAATATCGAAAGTTGAATATTGGTTCAGCAGTACGAATGGATTCATATTGGAGTTTCTGAGCTCAGTGAAAATAATTAGTCCAAGATTAACCCAAATCAGGCATAATACTTCTAATGTCTGAAATAGGGTCATAGGAAGAAGATTTGTCTTGCTTCCCTTGACCACAATAGGCTGAACAAGAGAAAAGAGCAAAAGTTTCTCATTAAAGATGTTATGTGATAACACCTTAAAACATCTCTATATGTAATTCTACTACCTAGGTATTAGATACTAGTGGTCTTATGCAATTCATTGCAAGAACTTAAGGTAAGTGAAATGTACACACCCTAGTTAAATTATATCATGGATGTCTATGTTTGGCATTACAGGCTTAGTCATATTGACAAGAACAGGATAAACGGATTAGCTTGAGAGAAAAATCTTGATATCAATGATTGTAAATCATTGATAGCTTGTGAATCTTATCTTCTTGGGAAGATGACAAAGTCACCTTTTACTGAAAAGGGTGAAGGAGCCGATAACATTCTAAGTCTCATACATAGTGATGTATGTGGACCTTGAACTTAAGTGCCAAAGAAAGACATTAATATTTCATTACAGACGATCAATTGGAGATGGAGACATCTGGAATGAATTATTTGAAATGTTCAAACGATTCAATAATGAAAATGAAAAACAAACTGGATAAGGTTTTAAAACTCTTCGATCAGATCGAGAAGGCAAATACTTATCCAGTGAGTTTATGACATATCTAGGAGAGAATAGGATTCTCTCTCAGTAGATTCATTTTTGAAACATAGTGTATCTAAAAGAAGAAATTAAACTTTGTTAGACATGGTTCAATCCACAATAGGGTATACTTGTTTGCCTGTTACAGGATTATGCTCTTGTGACTATTTTCTTACTCTGAAAATTTATACCAAGTTAATCTATTGCATTGACTCCATATGTGATATGGATCGAGCGTAGACCTAGACTCTCTCACTTTTGGGTTTGGAGTTGATCAGCCTTTGTCGTATATTTGTACACAAATAAACTTGGATCCTAATTCAATAAGTGTTTAAGGGTTATTAATTCTGTTGTGCTAAAGAACATAAGATTTTCATCAGCAGTAGGGCATTCCTTTTGAAAAGAAGTTACTTAGAAAAGGAAATGATGCCTATCAAGTTGAACTTGTAAAAGTTTGACTAGTAGAAAAGAATCGACGTTATCTGATAAACCTACAAAATCGAATTTGATCAAATCAAATCCAGAGCCCATTAAAGTGTCACCTTTAAGGAGATCTGGTAGAGTACCATGTTAGCCGGACAGATACTTCAATGTGTATGTCCAGAATGGCGATCATGTTGAGCTCGATAAGAATAACAAGGATCCGATCACCTATAAGAATACAGTGCGATGGCCTGATTCTGAGAAGTGGCTTGGAGCCATATGATCCAAATTGAAGTCTATGAAAATCAATAGTGTATGGACACTAGTTGATCACCTGTAGGGACAAAATGCATTGGGTGTGAATGAATTTTTAATAGGATCAGAGCAGCATAGATGGGAAGGTAAGGACCTATAAAGCCCATCTAAGTATCATCTCAGAGTTTGAACATACGTTATAAATGTATTTCTTAGTTTTGAACAAAGACAAATCCTACACATATTATTGGACATATTGGGCAAAATGTTTTGCAGTGTTATTTCTTATGATTTTTGAGGATGAAATTCTCTTAATCCAAAATAGCATTCCAACATTACAAGAAATAAAGATTTAGCTATCATCTTATTTATTCATGAACAAGATTAGACATGGTATACTCACTAGAGGTAGTGAGCAGATACTAGTCTAATCCAAGTAAGAGCCACTGGAGGATTGTATAGACAATCCCTAAGTATTTAGAAAATACTAAGGTCCAGTGACTCAAATATGGAAGTACTAACTTAAAATATATGAATATTTTGATTTCAGTTAGAACAAGATGACAACAAGAGAATGTCGACTCATATCCTAATTATAGGAACAATCTACTGGATAGGTTCCAAGCAGATACTTTAGTATATTCAGTTAGTGATATAGAGTACATCATGGCATATGATGCTGCCATGTAAGCTGTGCAGTTACTGAGGTTCATTAGCAGGTTGGGAGTGGCACCCTCCACCCTTGGTCCGATGCTATCGTAGCACTAGAGCCATATTTTAGGCTAAAGAATCAAAGGACTAGCATATTCTGCATCTTTTTCATCTTAGATATTTAATCTGGGTGACGTCGATCTTTAGAAGATCGATGTAAAAGGAGAACTTAACCGATCCATTTGCTAAGGCCTTAGAACTAAGGAGTTCTATGAACTCAAGTGAAAGATAGGATATTTGATATCATTCTGATTGGCTTTAATCCAAATGGGAGTTGTTCGAAAATGTGTTCTAAAGACAATCATCTAAGTAGTAGATGACTGAAATTAGTATATGAATTATCTAATAATAATAGTAATTTGGTTGTTTCATTATAAAAGTTCTATCTTCCTTAAATGAACTCCTAAATTATGATGAAGTCCTTAGAACCACAATCAATCAATAAAAAAGGATTTATCGGATGGTTCTTAAATTGTTCATGATCAAATGATAAGTTATTAACAAGGATGATAATTTATCAAGTGTAAGTCATTATATGCCATATGCGTTGGTTGTTCTCATAACCAAGTGGTGTGGAGACATTGATATGGCATTCAGGTGAGATGTATGAGTACATCTGCATTGAATGTGATCAATGTAGCACTCTACTATCAAGAGTAGCTAGCTAAGGCCATTGGATATAAGTGTTCCTCCTATCTGAGATCGTCATGGTGACTTGCGAGCAACTCACTATACTTTGGTGCTGGACTGTCTGTATTTCTAATATAGGTGAGGAAAGATTTTTGAGTATAGTCAAGTAGTTGTAGAGTCGGTGTGTGAGTCAAGATGGGATTGACCACTTCTGATTAACTTCAAGAAGAGAAAGTCTCTCTGTGTTTTAATTTAGCAAAACCTAGGCCTGGGTAATCCTCTTAAGGTGTCACGGGATTTGCAAAATTTTGAGACACAAGAGAGATGACTTGTATGAGTATTTGATAGCATACTTAATATTGTTTTAAGCATTATTGATCATAGAGATGAATTATATGGTAACCATGGGCCAGGTTTTAAGAATGTTGCTTTGCATACATTCGACCTATTCGGATGTCGGAAACCATTGCTAGATGATAACTTCAATTGGTATAGAAATCGATTCCTATACTATTAGCTTAGGTTCGAACCTATGGGGTCATACACATTAGAGCTTATTATTTGATCGAATGGTTAATCGATGATTCAGAATCATTTCAAGGTCAAACATTCAATGCAATTGATATTTGACCTAATGTAAGTGTTACAGGAGGATCGATTAGTAATTGGATTGCTAATTGGCTCAATTTGATTAAGCAATTAAGCTGAGATCAAGTCTAATTGAATTAGATTCAATTAGAATTAGTTTGGAATTAATTGAATTAAGTCTAATTGGTTTATTGGATAAGCTAATTGCAAGGGAAGAACAATTCCTTATTTGACTAGGACTTGGGTGCACCTGATTGACTAAGGATTTAAATCAGATTTAAATCTTGATTTAATCTGATTTAATTAGGCTCCTAGTTGGACTAGGATCATCCTTAATTAGATTATATTTAATCTAATTTAAATAAAATTTAAATTAAGTTTAAAATAATTCTGACCTAGACAAACAAGAGGAGTCCTAGTTGGACTAGGACTCTCTCTCTTTCACTTGCACCTAAGAAAGCCCACACCATAGTTTAATTTTAAATTTTTTTCTATGATTTTTATGCCTAAAAAATGATTTTCCACATCCCATTATCTTAGGAATTAGATTTAAATTTGATTTGGTCAAATTAGAAGAAAGTTGGAAATTATTTTCTACTTCGAAGAGTCTTCTTTGACCCAAACTCCTACCTCCCTTGTGCGCCAACTCTACCCATGCCCCTCTATCTTATTCTATCCTTTTTCCCTTGGTTTTGTGCATGAGAATTAGTGGTTATACGAATAAATAAGTGGAAGGGGCATCCAAGAGTTGGACGTCCGATAGAAGTCCTCCTTTGACTAGGTTTTGACCTAGTCTTGCAATAAAAGGTGGATGCCTCTTATGAGATGGTTTGATGATGTAAAGAATCTTAGAAAAATCATGAGAAATTAGAGGAGAAGGAGAAGAAGGTATGGAGGATTTGTGGTACCAAGATTCTGAACGAAAATCCTAAATTTCTTGGGTCAGGTTCATTCAGATCGGATTGGATCGAGAGGCATATTTCAAAAATTTTCTCTTAGATCCTAATCAGATCTGATACTTTTCGTATCTAATTTTATGATTTGATAAATAATAAAATAAAATTAAATTAATTTTGAGTTAATTTTATCTTGATTTTAGGTAATCTAATTACCCATTGATGATCCTGCTGAAGACTTGAGGTTCTGGATCTAGCTACGCAAGCGCCTGGCCTCTACTGGTATCCACTCAGGCTAGATCTGAAGATCTTCTCCTTTTCTTTCTTTTCTCCAAAAATTAGATATAGATCTAATTT